>PKRV01001315.1:335773-423501 GCA_003709505.1 Hyphantria cunea
GAGGACGATCTCCACTCGGACCCGATCCGCCGCCGGCGAACCGGGCGGCGGAGGCGCGCCTACCAGCGCCTCATGCCGCCCTGAGTGTGGCCGCGGATGGGCGGGACGGGTTTTCCCCCCATCCGCTTAGAGGCCACCCGCGGGGAGGGCGACGTTACGCGTGTTTGCCTTGAGAGTTTACCATCGGAGACGGAGCCCGCTTCAGTGCGGGCTGGCGCTGGGAGGGGTCCGGATGGCGTAAGGAAGCGGTTCCCGGATCCCTCCCGTCTCAGGCGCAGAGTGGCACACCGTGGTGGTTTAGTGGGTAGTCTGGCTGGTGTCAGTCAGGAGTCCCACACGAAGTGAACCCCCTGTACCCGCAGGGGGGGAGCGAAGTGCGTAAAGGCATGCCACCACGTCAAAAAAAAAAAAAAAGTTGTCAGTATATTTGAGGGCACTGACTACCTAATTATGATTGTCATAGACTTTTATGACACTCGGGACCGACGGCTTAACGTGCTCTCCGAGCCACGGGTGGAAAACACCGCCATATTCCATACTCTAGTCTGCTATTAAAAAAATCTTGTAAGAAAAACCCTACAGTAGTTCGTCCCGGGAATCAAACCCGAGACCTCTTGATCTGCAGTCGCTTACGCTAACCACTAGACCAACGAGGTGATTATTGCAATACGTCTTAGCAATAAAAATACAAAAATATTACATTATTTCAATGAGGACATATCCGCAAATAAGAAATGAAAAACTGTGAGTATATATATATTTTTTTTGGTGTTTAAATATGCTTACGTGGTTTCATGTGTATTGTACGTACATTCGACGCAATCCCTACGGACCACCTACACCACGTTGCTACAATATGGTAGCCTTCTCTTAAATATTCACAATTCTGTACTCACGCACGTGTGAATTTTGTCACTTGTTACATTTTTGTAAAGCATATCATTAAATATTCATTGGTGTCCACCACGAACGTTTTAATTATTCACCTTTGCCCTCACTTTAAACATTGAATACGGCACGAACTTAGGACACCAAATCAAGAAAATCAAACACTTAAAATTTTAATAATTTTGTTAGCATATGAAGTTCACGTATTAATATTAAATATCGTTTATAGTTCTCACCTGAAATCAAGCCTGATATCAATCAATCGTTATGACATAATTTGACAATCATAAGTAATGAATTTCGCTGTTGATTTCAAGAATAAATCTTTGAGGCTCAATATGGCTGGTCTTGATTTATTCGGAGCGACTGCCATCGGAAACTATTGTCGATTTTTTTAGGACTTCAACCCACCCGTAACGATTGCCAATGATGTTGCGCTAACCAATATTGGCATTTTAAAGGCTGTTGATTTATATCAACAACCTTTAAAATGCTGGTAGAGAAAGAACGGGAACATAAACAATTGAAGATAGAATTTCAGTTTCCGACACACAAAAATGTGAGTTTTTGACACACCTAAGACTATTTCCATTAATCTTGAAGTAGCATAATTTAAGAAAGATTAGATTGTGTCGTGCACATAGAGAGGTCTATGTCTAGCAGTGGACTGCGACAGGCTAATGATGTTGATGAGGAAGAAAAAAATGTATTTCAGGTTAGAATACACAAAGCCAAATTGTTAGTAACGATTGATAAAACAAATACGTATTTTTTCCAATCACAACTAAAAAAAAATGTTTTCTAATTTGCATTAAAAGAATACATTTCGTTCATTTTAAAATTGTACATACACTAGACAATTACAACTATACTGATAACGTAAACATTATATATTGTAGACAATCGATAGACCGAACGAGATATAAAACTTAAGAACTATCAAGTACCTACATGTGTTCATAATCTGTATCACAGACACAAGATGGATTATTCCCATAAAAGAATAAACATAAGTACGTTATAAGTTTTATTGAATTTTAACATCATATAAGAACTGTGCAAATATACTATAGTATTCACGTTAACACGCTCCGGAGGCACGCACCAAGACCGCAGTATGCTTAATGCATTCGCTTTAAAGGTGACTGCCGGTGTGCCTTTGACACGAGTTAAATTACTTTTCTCCTGTGAGATTTTATTTGTTCAACGTCAAGGCTTAGATGGGAAATGTGCGCACAACAAAAACTAATAGAGCGTTGTTTTCGTTTTATTTTTTTGCCAGTGGTACTAGTTTACTTGGGCACAATGATTTACGAGAAGATTTTGTTATTGGGTTTCCCACGGTAATGTTTGAAGTTTTTACAGCTCCTCATCCTGGTAACGTGTTTGCTTAAAAGCTTTTTGTGTACTTAAATTCTTTTTCGTAAAAACGGTAAATTATAATTTTAGGTAAATGTAGCAAAAGTCGTAGTAACTTAATAATTAATATATTTTAACCAAAAATAATAATAATATCTTTTAAATCGGTCTAAAACACTTAGGTATATAAAACTAATGAAATAAATAGGTTATGTTTATGGCACTGGTCTTCTTATTATCATATTTCAGTAAATCAGTGCGCATTTTATAACAATAGCAATATTATATTGAGACATATCATGTCCCTCTTATGATTGACTTTCAAACACTGTTACACATTCAGACACTATTACAGTTTAAGTAGATAAAATATACAGTCATCAAGTTTAGAAAATACATTTAATTTAACAACAGCAATTTTGATGTTACTCGTAAGAGTATGTCTTACTGCTAACTGTAAAATTGGGGCATTTTAACAATATATGTATAAAAATGCATTAGCATTTCCCCGTTATACGCAGTTATTATAATAACAAAACAGTCTGTGTCACAATGACTGCCCTTGATAGTATAAAACGTGTCCTATCAAAGGAATCAAATGAATGTTTGTACATTTCTTTTCCGATGGGGAACAAAAATAAACGATTCCTTTCAATAAAAATATGAAAATATTAATTTCTTTCCGACAACTTATTGCCCGATGACCTTAATCTAAATAGGTCTTTCCTAATTATTTCCACACCTGATGATCTCCTGCCAATTTCAAATGATATTTTTCGACTTGCAAAACTTTATCAATATAAATAAAAAATTATCGCAGAAATGTATGTACGCGCATAACTTACGATCGACTGAAGGAAATTGGATAATTCTTTTCTTTGCATCTTCGTTTTTGCTAGACAAGGTTTGTATTTACAATTAAAACCTAACGGGAAAAGCTATTTTTTTTATCTGCCGAGGCGGGCATAATCACTGACACAAGATCTTCAGAAATTTTGAAAATTTTTACGAAAGAAAAAAATGGCGGTACAAATTTCGCCGGCCAGCTTTCAGCTAGCTTGGAATAAAAGTAATAATGATTAGTTTAAGTTGCGAATAGTAAGGTATTAGTAATATGAGGATCAAAAGAATTACAGTTTGGTCTCGCTGAAACCTTAAAAATGTATTCTTTAGTAAATTATACAACATCCTCGCTTTTATATTCGCTTTTATACCCTTTATTCCGACACTATTTCTTAATACTTATTAAAACTAGACAATAGTTAAAACAAACTCCGCTAATTCGAATTTAAAAAACAGACGTTAAGCTATGGGATTATTTTTTCTCCATTTTTTTTTCAGCATACAAGACAAAATACCTAAAAAAACCTTTTTGACAATTAGTTGGCTAACATTTATGATGCAGCTTTACAAAGTATTCAAATCAAGTTAATTATCCACCGCAATATATCGATGTGGAAATCAGTCAACATTGAAAGTTCTTTGTCGCAAATGACGCACGTAGTTCCACAGTTTAATGTGACCACAACTTAACCACAACGAATGGCAAGGGTTGGCAGAAGCTTAATTGAGCTGTATTGCACCAGTGATACAGGGTTGCTTCTAAATAGCATAGTTAAACGTTCAACAGAGACACTTTATATTGGGTTTTTCGTTGTTAATAGCGTTCCAGTGTAAAATTTAAAAATAAAACTTTTGTGTTCTGAAAATCTTCGCCTGGACACTATTACGGTTATAAAGCAACGACAAATGAAAATGTTACTGTTTAAGTTTATGGAATTCAGCAAAAATAATAAGAACTCCTTATTTATCTACCGATCTATTACTAATACGTGAAGCAACATCTTTGCATCCCTTTTTAGGAAAACTATGAGAACGAAGTATTATGAAATGTTCCATAGTTTGAGTTTATATAGATGCAGGGTTCAGAAAGCTAAAAAAATTAAACAAAATAAAAAAATATGTGGTAGAATTTCGACCACCGTTCGAGCACTACTACTTTTAATAGTAATAATTTATCGGTTTTGTCCCTGATTCGGGTACTATTTTTACAAACGTACTATGGTGTGATACAAATCTATACTATAGTTATGTACGTATTTTTGGCGGTTTAACTCCTTCGATCGAATGGTTGCCTATTTAAAGAGCGGTCGCCTCGCTTCTCTCAAATGCACTGAGCGTGTTCAACTAACAAATACTTTATGTAATCCGTAAATTATTACTCTGAGTCTGAGTATTATTTGCGTTTTTCCCATATATGGTTTCAAGACTCCCGGGACACAGAAGAATTCCTAATGCTGGTGTTGTCAAAAAAGATCACTAACATCATATATAACATCATAGGGTGATGTACTCAAATTGTCATAGAAAACGTTTTTCTTTCAAGATTTAGAAGTAGTAAAAAACCATTAAAGAGCTTCGGCATAACTACAAGAATAAAATTTTAGGAAAACCTTACATAAATTCTTTATGTTCATTTCAAGAATTTCCCAGCGGGAAAGCGTATAAAATTTTACCTAACCTCCTCTTCAAATTTTTGCTTCCACCATGTAACCAACAGGTTTTCTTATTTACGATAAATATTATTAGGTTTTTCTACTTACACTAGAGTGCTTATTAAAAAGTTTGTTATATTCTATTCATGAAAACAGTCACATGTTTTTCTAATATAAATATATAAGCCACACGACACGAACGAAATTCACAGTGGGGCCACAAAAATTTATACCCCGCATTTAATATTTTACACTGCAGTGAAGAGATACCGACCTTCAGCCTTGGGCAAGATAAACAGCTTTTCGGTGTGTATTGCTTGAGAGATTATATTTCACTCGATCACAGCGTATCCAAAACATATTTGGTAACCATTTTGGGTTCAAGCGAATTAAGGAGATTACTCCGATTACTAGTGAGTTTAAGGGATTACTTTTTTATAAAGGAATAGCGGGCGAACAAATAGACGTATCGCCTCGTGGTAAACGATTACCGCCGCCCATGGACACCCGCAATACCAGAGGCATCACAAGTGCGTTGCCAGCTTATGGGGGATAGGGGAGGGGTTGGGGTATGGGCCTCCGGTGTCCTCACTCACTCAGTGAGATACAGCACAAGCGATGATTCTCACCGGTGTTTTGTGGGGCCGTGGTATCACTCTGGTCGATCTGGCCCATTCATACCGAAGCGTGGCTGTCCCACGTTAATAGCAAAACGCAAGTGTTTTCTTTATGTTTATATATATATATAACAACTTTTTGATTCAATAGTTGCAAATAAAATACATGTGCCCCTATGATAATACTTAGTTTNGTATGGGCCTCCGGTGTCCTCACTCACTCAGTGAGATACAGCACAAGCGATGATTCTCACCGGTGTTTTGTGGGGCCGTGGTATCACTCTGGTCGATCTGGCCCATTCATACCGAAGCGTGGCTGTCCCACGTTAATAGCAAAACGCAAGTGTTTTCTTTATGTTTATATATATATATAACAACTTTTTGATTCAATAGTTGCAAATAAAATACATGTGCCCCTATGATAATACTTAGTTTTCATCTGACTTTATATGTTTGAATTTCACATCACATCACAATAGCCTTTAGAGGTCCACTGCTCGAAACTAGACTATCCTTGGAAAGGAGGTTTTGGCCTTTGGGTTATTTTGCGTTTCATGAACCCATTAATCAATTTATTTTTCAAATTAATAAATTTAAGGAACTCTTTAAATGCGATCGACTCATACTTATCTTTATATAATTACAAATAAAGACGATTTATGTACCATAGGTATGTATAAAGACGAAAACACGATGCCCCGTTGCTACTCATTTGTAAAAATGTATATAGCGTCATTTGTTTATTTACAAGATCTGCAATTTAGATATTTTTCCTTATAAATTTACGAAAGAAGCACGATTTTATTTGTAAAAAAAATTGTAGTGTTTCATTAGAGATAAAAAAAATAATGGAAGTATCCTTTTCTTTCGATTCCCATACCGTGAAATTCTATAATTCTCATTCAAATAATACGAAAAGAACTCGGTTAAAGGCATAGGTTTCCTCAGTTTTAATAATTTGTTTATGATATCGAAAGGTTTAAAAGTCATACAATACTGCCTGTTACCACAAATATCGTGCGAGACGCCAGTCGTGAAGCAAGCATTGCCTCACGTTGAGTGGTCAAGGTTAGAGATGATCTGCATGAGATGCATACATCTTATATTCATGCATTTAAATATCATTATAGTTGACATTTCATGAAACACATTTAATTGTATTTAATACCAAAAGCAAACTTAATAAATTAGTCCCTGATAATAGTTGAAATGTTCTAAAATTTTTGATTTGAATTTTAGAACCTGTATAATTATAATTATATACCTACTATTTTTAAGGTTTTAAAGGGAAGATTAGTTTCAACAACTATGGTTGAATTCTTTTATTACTAAAAAAAATACATTAGAAAATAATTATCATTATCATATCAGCCGTAAGAAGTCCACTGCTGAACAAAGGCCTCCCCTATTGATTTCTATTTTGACCGGTCGTTAGAGGCCTGCATCCAACGAGTTCCTGCGATTTTAACTAGGTCGTCCTTCGTACGCTGCGTTTGTCGTCACGTGATCTCTACTCAAGAACCTTTCTGCCCCATCGGCCATCGGTTCTCCGAGCTATGTGTCCTGTCCACTGCCACTTCAGCTTTCTGACTCGCTCTGCTACGTCACTAACTTTAGAAAGTATAGAACAACAAAAATTAAGAAAACGAGAAAGTTATTACAGGTTAATTTATGAACTTACTAAACTTGTAACCTCTTTATAAAAATACCTTCTTATAAAAAACGAGCACTTTTGTTTCGGAGAACATCGTAGTGTATAAGCTAGAACAAAATAATCTTAAAACAAGTTGAAAGAGACATTACTAAAAAGACAAATTATCATCACATTTAAAATTGGATGATATCATAATGAAAAGAGATAGAGGGGAGAATCAAGATAATATATATTGCAACACAACAACAAAAACAAAGCAGGCCATAAAACAAATGATTCTCATCAACGTAGTATACGTATACTAACAAAGATTTACAACAGCTCTGAATTCTCAGAGGAATACTTAAAACTTTGTATCTCAAATCATAATAATAATACATAACGATATGATGGCATACATATATTTCCAGTTAAATGCCCGTAGTTGCGTGGTTGTTTTGTCATGAATAGTACACCAGGGGCCGATATTTAAACCAAATCGACAGTAACATTGCAGCTTTTGAATAAAAACAAGTAATAAATATTGCTTGTCGCAATCCACTGACAGTTTTATATTCATGGAGGATGTTATTAACGCAGCGAAATCAAATTTGGATGTTATAAATTTTAATTAGTTGGATAATTTCGGCTTGATTTGGAGATTGCCAACTATTGCTTTTTTTACTCTTAATGCTATCAGCGTTACTAACACTATATTATTAGTATTTTACTGTATTTATGTACAGTACTACAACAATACTAATTGAGTAACGTTTTTGTACCTGTAACTCTTGACATATTTATTTATTAACATTTTCACGTTCGACATTTACCAACCCTATTATTAAACAAACGTTCAATACGTTTCACACTTTTTCAGCTAGCTTAATGTCCTTATGTGCTAAATATCAAAGGACAAAAGGACTTTTTCAGATTTATTCTTCATTATAACTAACATTGTTCGTAATTGACAACAATTTCTGTATTATTTGCTGTTTATCGAACATAGACGTATCAGTTTCCACGCGGAAACAACGCTTGATTATATTAATAAGCTTTTAGAAAATTTAACGTAAACTGCTTGTAAGTTTAAGACAGAAATTGTACAATTTCACCACAAACAGTAGAACATGTGTGTTAAGCTATGTTCAAGCAATCCGTCCAGTCCAGTCCAGCAATAAACTGGCCGCAAACGGTGCCGCTGCAAACCGTTGCAGTAACTACTGTCTGTCGGTCACTATCATTCGCAATGCGATTAGCAGTTAAACGCGTCTGTGGTAGCGGTGTTCTTGACATATACCACTTTGCACCAGTTTCATATGACCTCCTATTTCATCATTTCTCATTCTAGAATAGAATGTTCTACGGAAACTGTATATGTAAACGGCCTAAGTGTCATCAGAATCACGAGTTATATTTGAGATCACCGTGTTATTACGATTCGAGTGTTGATTTCATATCATTTTGAAATTTTGTACTTACATGTGAGGTTAGCACGATATTTGTATATTTTAATGATGATCTCAATGAAATAATTCCTGGGACGTAATTCTCGAACTCCTTTTGAATGGATTACATTACACCAATGCACGACAAAATAAGAATGATGTAATGATAACAGCATTATAAGTCATGGTGAATTCAAACAATAGTGGAAAAATAAACTTATACGAGATGTTGGTAAGTAATTGTGCAGAAAATATTAAGTCGTCAAGGTTTGACTCACAATAAAATTCCAATGTAATAAAACAGTCAGTGCGGTGGCAATGGAATAAGCACTGACATCCTCTAAGGGCCAATGACCTTGTCTCAGCATATCCAAACGTGAATTTGTTTGAATTGTATATTTTTTTTAATTTATACAGTTAATGTAGTGGTATTTAATACCAAAATTAATTCAGTTTCTATAGAAACCTTGACACCAGAGTTCCGAAACGAGTTTGATTTTCTTTTCAACGAAATATTGTTTCAGATGTATTTAATACCCTTCTGAGTAGATGAAATGTTATAACATTTTACATTTTTTTTTGTACATCTTAGTTGCAACAAAATATTTTAGTAAAATGCGCTCCCATCAGTCAGGATGGCCACAAACTTCCGTCGTCGTAAACGCCGTCTTATATTCAAAAATAATGTACATGACCTCCTTCTTAACGAAATGGCAGAATCATACAATTCATAGGACACCTTAAATTCAAGTGTTCATAGTGTACGAATTTAATATAAATTGTGTAAGTGTATGTATCTTATGTATATGTATATATGTGTATATAAAGGTATATATGTGTTGTATCATATACAAAAACAACAAATATACTTACTAGTATTTATGACGTATGTATTGGTATATATTAATTCATAAATAAGTTTTTGCATTGGATACTATTACTTTTNTGCACATAGGTCACAGATTAGCAATAGACGAAAAATAATAGTTAGCTGAATGCAAAAATTTATGAACTAATATATACCAATACATTAACTAACTATTATTTTTCGTCTATTGCTAATCTGTGACCTATGTGCACCTACCTTATAAAATTTCTCCACCACCCCAAGGTTGACTGGTAGAGAATGCCCTGGGCATTAAGTCCGCCGATGTACAAAAGTGCATAAAGTTTATAATAAATTAATAAATAAATAAAAAGCGTCTTTGAGGCCCGTTTTATTCCGTTTCAAAATTAAGGCTCTATCGGTGCAGAACTTCTTCACTTTTTAAAGTGTGCACAAACTAACTTAACATTTTATATCATATTCTATTTCTTCCGCTTAACCGTTATTTTAACCAAATTATCACTTTTTTATTACTTTTTCCTAAACTTAGAGAAACTTCTAACTTCTTGTTATTTGATAAACTATAGGTACTTTAAAACTGTTCCTATTATATTTAAACACAGGGGACGACGATTATAAGGCCACGGAATTAATTTCTGAAACTGTTGAAACGTGATCCACATAATTACGTAGTTATAATGACAGTTTACAGCAACGTAGACCTTTATTTCATGATGACAGACATGAACAACAGTCGAGGGAACTCTTCTTCGTGCATCAAGTAATGAAGAATGATAAGAATAATTAAATTTTGTATTAGTGATACTTGGTTTGGTTTTCCCGGGCTGTTTTCGCACTTAGCCTCTTGATTGGGCTGTTGTACGTGGTAGTAATTATATATGTAATTAAAAATTAATCAAGGCAATATACGTACAGGCATAGCTTCTAATCGTCTGTATTGAATTGACTAATTATTTTTGTGTGTTTCTTATTGTCAGAACAAAATTAAAAGAAAACTGTAAACTACCCGTGAAAAGCTAAAGTGGGCGTCAATACTAAATCGAGATTTTCGGAAATTTAAAAATTATATATCAAAAATAAGAAAATTAAAGAGGACGAACTGAAAAGCGAAAAAAATTATTGAAAAACTTCAAAATTATTGGAATTGCAATTAATTTTTAGTCGGCGTCCACCAATTACTTTTTTAATGTGAAATTAGATATATTTTATTCATGTTTATTGAGTTAATACGAAGAACATTTCCAAAAATTGCATTTTCACTAATAGTAGAAAATAAAGAAAATATATTTTTCTAAACATATTGTGGACTTTTTCTAGAAAAACACATAGATAAATATATAAATATTTTTTGAAACATCATAAAAATTACCATTTTTGTAACAGCACACACAGTAATAAATAAATAATAAATAAATATTTTCAGACATCTAACACACAACGCCATCTAGTCCCAAACTAAGCAGAACTTGTATTATGGGTACTAAGCAACTGATATAAATACATATATACTTTTTTTTGTAAATACATACATATCATACATAGAAAACACCCAAACTCCGAAACAAACATTTGTAGATCATACAAACATTTGATCCGACCCGGGAATCGAACCCGAGACCTCAAGAACGGCAGTCGCAAACGCTACTGCTGCGCCACCGAGGCAGTCAAATGATCTTGTAATTTAACACAAAACAGTATACGAACCAATGTAATGTAACATGCTCTTTGCATTGCCATTAAAACATTTTTCTACGCACAAATTTAATTTAGATCTTCGCTCATCTTTAGCTAGAATATGTAATTAACTCAACCCCAGCATCTGATCACGGTAAAATATAAAAATTAATCACACCCTAAATAAATTCAGATATAATACCTTAAAATCATAATCATAGTCTTGACTAGGTTTGCATTGTTAATCTTTACGTTTGTTCATGACTCTCGCTGTATGTTGACAATAGTTTGAACTTAGATTTAAACAGGTTACTAGCCGACCCGGCAAACGTCGTTTTGCCATAAAAATAAAAATCAAATTTAGGAGTGGGTCACCCTTATCATTTAAGGGAATGAAAAATAGATGTTGACCGAATCTCAGGCCTACCCGATATGCACACAAAATTTCATAAAAATCGGTCCAGCCATTTCGGTGGATTTCTGTAACAAACCCCGCGACACGAATATTTTATGTATTAAATTATCCTAGTCCTAACTAACTTTGTTTTTGTATCTACTTACTTTCTAATTAAATATTTGTATTTTAAAATACATATATTTAATGCATGCATGCATGTACATACACAAATATAAATTTTACTAAGGGTAATGTTTTGTTTACATGTTCTATTAGTCATTGACTAATAGGCTCTGCATATAAAATAATTATATTTGACTATATTCTATGTATTCTCTGGGTGCTTTAATATTTAGTAGTCAATCGAAACGTAAAGGTAAAAGTAGCACAGTTCACGAATACAGTAACTATGTTTCCAGTTATTATGATATATAATAATATCGGCCTCTAATTACGAACATATCAAAATATCCATTACTTACAACCAGCGACAGATATGGGTCAATAATCGAAAATCTTAGGTACATTATTGGATAGTTCCATTAAATTTATCAGCTATCTCAATCGAAGGGGTCCCTATTACCGGCAATAATGTACCTAGTAATCATTGTAGGGCTTTCAGATTCGGACCCTTCCCTCTCCAATGGAGTTCGATGTCGGTTGGGTCAATTGATTAAATCCGTGGTCGATCTGACGTCACATTATAGTTGAATTAATGAACATGATCGAATAAAGGTACTGCACAACATTATACGCTTTAAATTTTTACTATCTGATTCTAGTTAAATTTGATTCTACTCAAAAAACATATTATTTTTCAATTACCTTCACTGCTAGTTGCTGAACTCCGTGCGATCAAAATCTGTTGACAAAAAAAAACACGCTGCTTTAATATTTGATTCATAAAATTAAAATAGTAAATGTATGAACAAAACATATAAAGCAATATTCGTAAGTAAAAATAAATAAGTATGAGACATTTAACAAAGTAGCTCTAAGATGTAGTACTCAAAATACGAGCTCATAAAGCTCTTGACGTACACATCTCGTTTTAGAGCCGTACCTAGTCGTTCATTCGGAGATCGGTCTGGTCTCGAGAGTCCTCACCGTCCCTCGTTACGGTGGAGCCCATTAGACCAGGGGCGCAAACCGCGCCACGATTTTAGTTTCCGACCCAACGCGCCCCGAAGCACTTATATCCGCATATATCCGCCTATATCCGCCCCTTAATAAGGGAGTCGGCGCCTAATTGACTTAACATTGGATTAATAACGGTTTAGGTCTGAAATATGTTTACCAATGAATACACGGCGCGGCGCGTCGAGTTCGCATTAGCTCACGCGAAATTTTTGCTTCAGTAATGATTTATTTTCATAAGTGGATTGGATGACATGAAATGTGCTCTTAATTAAAGTAAACATGTTTAGCATTAATGTTAATACTTTGTAGCTAGTAATTCAAATCTAGCGTTTAAAGAAATATTTCGTAAAACAATAACAATTTTGGTAGCACACAGGAAAGTTAGATTGAACCATATATACGAGATATTTAATTACAATTACACATAAATTATTAAATGTTTTCATACAACTTCAACTTCTCTTTATGTTATTCAATTCCTTATTTGACATACAATAGCAAAAGCTAAAAGAGAGTAGCTGCATCACATTACTACGTTATTCATCTAGAATAATTTTTTTAGCAAGTTTTCACATATGCAAAATATTTAATATAGTTTAACAGCAAAAAAACTGTTTAGACAAAAGTACTATCATATTGAGATAACAATACTTATTTTAGATAAAAACTTACACTCATTAGTGAAAAACTAAATACATTAAAAAAACAAAAAGCCTACAAAACCGCCCCTTAAATAAACCACTGGATACATCGAACTTTTGATTCAACTCTCGAGATACTCAACACTTACTTTTTAATTGATCAGCGTCGTTGAATAGTGAAAGAAGTTTGCGACTGAGGACATGATGGCGTGACTGTAATAAAAGGTTTTCGAGATTCATCTGGAGTTAGGAACAGCTACTAAAGTGGGTTACATAACTTTTCTTACAGTTCACACTGTAGGGTATTCCAATTTTATATTTTTCTATTGCTTTGTAAAGGTCTCGCTTAATATGCTCATAATATTTTATGTAATATATCTAAATATTGGGTCGTAATTCATTTCTGTTGAAAATATATTATTATGATTGTATAAAATAATTAGCTCTCTAGTTACCTTATGTAGTTAAACGTTCATAATGTTAACTTTCTGTCTAGGAAATTACATTCCAAGTACATCTGTGTGTATTATCTATGTACCAAGGATCTCCTCTAATTTCAAAGACTTGTTTTATTTCAGTAAAGAGACTAACTTGAACTGTTATAAGTACAGACTTTTTACGATGACAAATAAAAGAACATTTGTCATTTTACAAATGGCCTTGTATTATTACCCGAATGCGAAAGAAGCAGTGTTATGTTTTTCGAGTGTATGTATGTATGTATGTATGTATGGGATGTATGTATGTGTGTATATTTATTTGGTACGCCGTAGGCCCTAGAGCCTAAACGGCTTGTCTTATTTTTTTGTGAGTGATGTCAATGGATTCGTCTTAGTCGTGAGTGACACTGGGTACATCAAAATAAAAAAAAGGAAATAAAATTATACGCAGTCGGTTTTTTTTATAGTTTATTACTTATTGCAAGGTGTATTATTCTAAACCATCTTTAAAATATTAAAAATGTGTTAAACCACATCATGTTTTTGAAGTCGGTTCTTTTACCTTTGTCTTTTAATTAGAGCAGGGAGATTTGCCGGATGCATCAACGTGGGGGACATTTGTGCTTCCAACCATGGTGCTGTGAAACGTTGTCCTATGTAATTGATAGCGCTTCTAATTCATATGCAGCGGTACATATATACCTTTGTTATTTACTTTTGTAAGCATGCATCGGGACTAAAAATTTTTTTTATTACTTTTACACATTATTGTTCAAATTTTGATTAGACACAGCCAGAGCTATAGTAACCGACTAGTAAACATAATTGTATTATTGTAAAAAGATACATTATAACTAGTTGAGCCCCGCAATATAATCCGCGGTTAAAACAGCGGGGCGAAGCCAGTCTAAAAAAGTAGCCAAAGGTACTCTTTATATAACCAGCTATTTTCCAGTGGAAATAATCTGAAAATTGGCCTAGCCGTGCTAGAAATTATCCGGAATAAACAGACAGCTAGATATAATTTATAGAAATTTATTTTTTCATGTAAGTACAATACCGTCTATATTTTCATATGCATTTAGTAAAAACTATTAATTTGACATTTCAAACACACACTTCAATTTTATTCTTCATTACTTCATTTGAATAGATGAATAACACTCAGACACAAACGATCGTCCTTATTACAAAATTATTTACCTTGGGTGGTCAAAAGCTCCACTGTTACATCTGGAATAAATATGGCCTAGTCCCTTGTCAATATTATAAGAATATACATAAATAATGTATAATCATGTGTACGTATGTATGTAGATAAGAATAGTACTATTCTTATCTACAGCTACTACATTCGTGTGTTTCACTATTAGTATAATGGATTACCTTGCGATGTAACAGGATACGCCGGCCTCTGATTAGTGTTACTGATAGGCGTTACACTATGTTGAATATTTAATATTTTGCAAAATTGAGAGGTATGTGTGTCATTTCGGAATTTTAACTTAGCTAGTTTTTTTAAGTACTAGGTGCCAAAATGGCTTAACTCTGCCTGATGGAAAGCATGAGTAAAATAAATCAATACGAACGTACTGTGAACGAAAATGTGAACCTGGACAATGCGTATGGTAACTCACGCTATAGTTCAGTGAATTGTATAGAAAACACCTTATGGCCGTTTTTAATAAGCTTTTTCTATTTAGAAATGGAAATAATCTATTTTTTATTGATTCAGTACTTTCATTGAAATTACTATACTTTATATTCAGACGACATTCATTTTTTCTTTTCTATTCAGATTTCTTCATATGCTATGCAATAAACTACATTGGAAGAGAATACACTAATATACTCACCGCTAATTGCCATCAAAAGAAAAAAATATTTACTAAATACAATACTTCTTATTCTATATCGTGTTAACGTAGGTTTAATGAATTACCAGCTAAAATGTCATCTATACATTTATTACGTGAAGCAAAAACTTTGTACCTACCATTTTTTACGGAAATTATGCAAACTTTTCACGAAAATTATGAAATTTGGCACGGTCAAAGTTTATATAGAGGAGTGCAGAAAGCTAAAAAAATAAAAACTCAATGAATTTTTGCGTGGTTCTGGATCATGTGTTGTCTGTTTCAGTCATGTTAGCCGTCGACATGTGGCATGTTAGAAAGTTTAGAATGGTTCATTCTACAGCATCTTACATGAAAACTGTAAATTTATTATATGATTGAGTTTTGTACTCAAAACGGGTTGACATTAAATCATGTTCAGAGATAGCAAGTATCCGTCAACTTCCTTAAGCAAGCACGTAAAATATTGACTTTTGAACAAATAAGTGAAATTAAGGTAGTGATTTTTAACAATCCATTTTGGAGCCGATAACGGTGAATCCAAAAAGAATGATCACTTTTTTGACATTCTATATGTTTCCATGTTCCACTATAGGCTCTTAAATAAAAGTATCATATGGCGTTGCAAGTTGTTATCAAGATAGATGTTTGGAACTCAAGTTATGGTGTTGTAATTAGAACACTTGTCAAGTGTTGGAAAATATTATAAATTGCCTAATGTATTAACAGGATGGCAGAGAGTTTGAACTATATTTTACATTAAAACAAAATACAATTTGTCTAATCAGTATGATTTTGATAATTTTTAACTAAAATAAACCTATATTGTAGATAGTCTAATCGCATTTCAAGTTATCACTAGAAATAGGGAAAAAAGGTATACCTACTTACCTACCTTAACTACATTCTGAGTTTAATACTACTTAATGTTAGTTTAATATTGAAATCATTTCATCATGGTTTTATTGGTGGCTATCGGTGCTGAAAGCACCACTGAAAGCACTTGCTAGACCGAGACAACGAGAAAAAGCATCACACTGGGCTGCCATAGTGTGCGCCAACAGGCTGCATTGTCCACGTTCGCAATGAGGACGGTGACCACCAGAGACTTGAGCCATTTTGACATCAATTACATTCAGTAAACAATTAACGGTCTAAATTTTAATACGTCTATAAACCTATAATCAGTCATTATAATAATAATAAATATTTTCGGACATTTTAACACACAACGTCATCTAGTCCCAAACTAAGCAGAGCTTGTACCATAGGTACTAGACAACTGGTATTAATACATATATACGTTTTTTGTAAATACATACATGTTTTACATAGAAAACAGCCATACTTCGAAACAATATTTGGAGATCATACAAACATTTGGTCCGACTCAGAAATTGAACACGAAACCTCTAGCACAGCAGTCGCATACGCTACCACTGCGCCACCGAGGCAGTATTATTAAAATACATATATAATTGTAAATATTGAATAAAATTTTGTTAATAGAAAGAAGCTCATTATATATATTTACATATAACTCTGGACTGCATTAAATGCAAAATAATATATAAATTATAAAAAAAGAAGGAATGTTACCTATTCTCATCACTATATATACATTTATGGTGGTAATTAAAAAATGATGATAAATGCCAATTAAAGAACCTTAACACACCTTAGGTTCAAATATAGGCATATCTATTATATATGTATACAATTGATTACCTGCACCAGAATCCAATAAAATTTTAGAAAACAGTGTAACACATTGGAAAGTGTTCTCTGAATACTTGAGACTTAATTTTTCATAAATTACTTATGTGTATGATATGGTATATAACAGGAATCGTATTTATTATCTGCATCATAATATAACCATTGAAACTAAATGTCACCAAAGCAACGAAATCTAAGAATCGGTCCCGAAATATCTTGAGGATACACATTACTTGTAATAGGATTCGACAACGCGTGCTTTGTATGTTAAATTACCTTTCGTTTTGAATTCTGATCCAATAACCTTCAATCTTCCGTGTTATGGTTTTTGACATTAAGACTCCTCAAGTTGATAAGGGATCTTAATTTGTAACAATTGTGTCAACCTGTCGAAACATTATACAAAGTTTCTATTACCTACCTAATGTTAGACAGTATACATCCCCACAATTAACATATCACAAACGTAGTCTCAAACCGATCGCAACATAGGTATTTGATAAACTATTACCCCCTCATGACGTCGCTATTAATTGAAGTCCAAGTCCCTCAGAACTGTTCCCTAACTCCCACTGACAGTAGCCAGAGCGGATACTACATCGTGTAATATTTAGGTCACTGTGATATAAACATCCGTGCGGGTCGGTGCATTTTTAAATTGAAATAAAAAGAGAGATTCATTTGCGCTCCAATTCCTCAAAAGTACTACAAGCTAATGGATAAGAATATAATGTGTGCATGTATCTGGTTGGTCTTAATGAGAGAAATTTAATTATTCTCTCTCTAGTGGCGGTTTTCACAAAACACATAATTTAAAATTTAAGAAAAAAATAGTATTACGTTCTAATAATAAAACGGCGTAGTAGTTTAAGCAGTCCCCTCGTCTTTCAGTATTGTGTTGAGATTTGTAGGTTTAATCCCTACATTGAACAAGACCTTTATTGTTTCTTTTTATATCATTGAATATTTGCGAATTCTCAGTGCGTGAAAGAAGATATATGTCTAGTGCAAGACTTTTCTTTACAAGAGAAAAAAATATCTAATAATCTTAAAAATCGAAATTTTATTCGACAATGATTTAGAGCTCTATAAATATTAGAAGCTACTTTACAAAACGAGAATTGTTATGACTTAGTTTATTTGATACTAAGGGTAATAGTAAATCGTTTATTTAAATTTTACTGTGACAATGGGAGAGCCATGCTTCGGCACGAATGGGCCGGCTCGACCGGAGTGATACCACGGCCTCACAGAAAACCTTTGTGAAACAGCGCTTGCGCTGTGTTTCAGGATAACGTAGGCCCCGAAGCCTCCTGGGCTCTCCCATCCCCCAAAGACCGGCAACGCAATTGTGACGCCTCTGGTGTTGCTCTGGTGTTGCGGGTGTCCATGGGCGGCGGTAATCGCTTACCATCAGGCGATACGTCTGCTCGTTTGCCCCCTATTTCATAAAAATGCTTTTGGTATTTATAGAATTGTCAACATGACAAATCTTTTCAGGAAAACCTTACTTCATTATTTTTTTAAAACAGTAGCTTATGCCAATAGCCTAGTAGCTATACCTTTTTTTTCTTTTCTATCGTTATTTATGAACATAACTTTACATAAAACGTTTTAATTATAATTTATCTTATTAAGGAATTATTTCAGTGAACTTATATTTAAATTGTCATTATATGCCAAAAATATTTAATTCGCTCGGTTAGTTAATAAGTTCTATAAAGTATAATAAGTTCTATAAAGTATGGGTTGTTGATTGATTGATTGATAAAGTATAAAAGTATATAATTCATCACAACGGAAACCCCTTGAGAACAGAGAAAAAAATCACATGACCTAAAATATCTTTAACAATCATGCAAAAGTTTTAAAAGTTGATATGACAGTGTATGTCATTGGAATTGCCACAATACTAACGTATATTACCTTTATAACAACAATAGATGCTAGGTAAATCTTGAACAAGTTTAACAAGTTCAAACGATTTCAATCGTGAGCAGAAGAGAAATATAAGCCGCTTGACTTTTATTCTAATATAATGTGATTTATACTGAAACATTTTCAGCGGAGTATCATTATCATGATGAGAAATTTCTTCAATGGCAACACTCATTTATCGTTTTGAAAAATATTAGATAGGGCGACGAGAGCGAAATGTTGAGAAATGGGATATTTTTGAACTCATTTATTATGTAACAAAAGAAAGTGAACTTGATAAATAGGAAGTGGGAAATAAAATAGGATGAGAGATGTGGGAACGAGTAGGTATAGATTTTAAAATAATTCCGCTTTAAACATATTTTATATCACGCTCCTAAAGCAGATTTTTTGGATTACGGTCTAGTTACTAGTAATTCATTGAATTAGTTTAAGTTAATTAGTTTTCTAATAGATTTTTTTTTGGACAAATATTTTGGGTATTATAAGTAATATCCTGTATCAATATTATAAATAGTGTCGATTGTGACATTGTATGGATAATCTCGCAATCTACTGAACCGATTTAGAAAATTCTTTTACCACGTATTCATTACCACTACATCCGAGATACATACGTGTGGAGCTGCAGGAAACAGCAGCAGCGTGGGAACAACTTTGTACCAAGAGCGAAGAGGTTCTTTATGACTGGTAAATTTTATTAATAAACAACTTCTAGAATAAATTGATTATTATATAAGCTATATTAAACTATGAGGGGTGATAACTGTAAGACAACCCCATCGTTTGTTCCAAGCAACAATACATTATCTATTAATATTTTAATAGGTAACAATACTTTGAGTTAATTAATATCCAGAATGAAATTACAGACCTTCTTACCTTATCACAAAAGACACAAGATTTTATTAGAGAATATCAATTTCAGGTATAATCAACTGATTATTTCGATTAATCAAATAGTATTTAAATTAATAGCTGATGATGATAGAAAAAATGAGATGGGAGAAGCCTCCACCTTCCCAAGGATAGAGCCTAGTTATTTACGGCTTTTCGAAGGAGAGAAGGGTGGTTGGCTGAAATCACATACTCCGGGTTCTTCCGAAAGTAAACTTCCTGAAGCCAGTCGTTAGAGTAGGTTTTAATGAAAACACTACCACTTCTGACACCCACATCTTCAAGGATCTGGAAATTAAAAGAGATTTTTACCCCGTGACAAAAATAAGTCCTGTAACTGTATCTCAGTGATCATTTTGAGCAGTTGTGCAACTTGAATAAGTGGCGGGTTATTTTAAGCCTATATGATCCAGGTTTTGATATTTGTCAAAATATGTCACATACCTCTCTTTAAAACAAAGTAAGTAAGCATAGTAAATTGTTCCCATTCAATACTATATATATAAATATACAAGTGTTATATACTAGTTATAATTAAAGTAAAAAGCTATGATCACGAACATTAAATCAGTTGACAACAACATCTTGTAGTAATTAAACGTAATCAAAAGGTGGAAAAGTTTTAGTCTTACTGAAATTTTTCATCAGTGATTTCAGCGGCTACTTAAGCCTCTGAAACTTCATATTCAATGGAGCCTTGGGTCGTATAAATCAAACTGCTACGACGCCGAATAAGTACTTCCGTCTTTTAAAAACGACTTTTTGAGATAGCCCATTTTATATTTTGCTCTTATCTCTTTGCTACAGATATTCCCTTCTGATATTGCTTTTATGATAAATTGGTTTTTTGGCTTATTGATTAATTTAAAAGAATAATATCATACGTTTTCATTTTGGAAGCCGAGAATAAACAAGAAGTACATCGATGTCGTCAACTTAATGAAAAATAGATACAAATGGAAATGCGAAAATAGATGTTGGGCGATTTTCAGATCTACCCGATATGCACACAAAATTTCATAAAAATTGGTCCAACCGTTTCGAAGAACTTTGGTGACAAACACAGCGACACGAGAATTTTATATATTACATTATCAAAGAAAATACGTTGTTTAAAAAAATACAAAAATATACGTAGCGTTTTCTGGCCAATTTCAAATTATAGCTAATGATTGTAGCACAATCGAACACGCGAGTAATAGCCCTAAAATATTTTATAGGGCTACCTATAAACTACTAGAAAAATTGCTCTGTTACAGGATATGGAGGCAATATAAAATGAAAATCAAAGGGAGATAATAAAAAAAGAAACATAAAAATGTCTCTACTGCGCGGTCTGAATGGAACCTGATGTTTTCAATCATATTTCCAAAAAATGTTTTTTTTTATTATTAGACATCTTTATATATTGATTATATAAAGATGTGTAATAATATTGAAGATGTTTATAGATCTACAAAAGTTTAGAAAACTAAGACAGTTTTCCTTATTTGATTTAGTAGCGTATTTCTGAACTTTAACATATCTGAATTTAATCTTTTATCGAGAACATGAGAAATGTACCTTATATTTAACAACACTTGTTACCTATGAATGTTCGTTCACGAGGATAATCATATTCAATATACATCGTAACAACAACTTGTTTAGGCAAAATTTTCCGTCAGTAATTGATATGATAAAGTGTTAGTAACGAAATAATTTTATTTATTTGTAGGCTTCAGTGAACATTCACTGCTTTTGTTAAAATCTATTGATATCTTTTTAGCTGTATTTTTCTTTCGAATATTTAAGATACTTATGATGACTAGAGACCAAGTCGAATATTAAATATCAGCAAAAAATTCATTTCCCTGTGCAAAAATTTATTTATCCAAAAATGTTTATCATTCTACTCATTTATTAGATTTTTTTTTCCAAAGGTAAGATCAGTTAAATATCAGTGAGGTTTGAATACAAAGATTACATCAGATCATTGATATGTAAAAATTATTTTTTAACGCTAGTGGTGGACTGGATTTTCCAAAACTTAAATTTTTTTCGCATATGGTATTTTGTATTGATTGCTTGACTGTCGTAAAGCTTGGGATACCAGATGTCGGTGTATAGAAATTTCAATTAGCGTCAGAGTTGCACGTCTTTTGACAAATGTTTTTTAGAACATAGTTATAGTTAATTACCACAAATTTATTTAACTTTATTGTAAACACTTAACAGATAGAAAAAAAACTGACTGTCTAAAAACTCGATACGTCAAAATCATTTAAATAAAAAACCTGATAGATTTTGACATACTTCATATTCTTGAAGCTATCTTTCTTTATTATTTAAAAAAAAATTTAAGCACTAGGAATATAACTTGAGTTGCAGAGGACTTAGCAAACATGCATGATATAGCCACAAAGAATATCTAGACTCAGAACAATTTGTGGATCGCACTAAGTATTGTCCTACATGGGGTTTGAACCTACAACACTCAGTGCAGTAGAAAACGGATTTATCACTACGCATTCATTCAGTCATTTATGTATGAAAGTTACTGAGTAATGTAAATGTAAACCTGTCCTAACGGATTAAAAAATATTTCCTACTTTTACTGGTACTATACTAAAATCAAGTTGTTTATTGTGGTAACCCTGATTTCTATCTGTTAGTGTAAAATACGAGAACCGGTATGTCATCGCGACACTTGTGTAATTTAGTTACCGGGAACATATTGAATATGTAGAGGCATTTTTGTAACAAACGTGACATCCCGCGAAATTGCATTTTGCAAATGAATAATATCCAGCGCTAGTTCTAGGCAATAAATTTTAAGATGCATGTGTTATGTTACGTTTGCTCTAATGTATGTATATAAAAACGAAAGTTTGATATTGCCTGTATTTTTTTGTTTCAATTTATTCATTTTTCTTTGAATACATCGTTGTTTAGTAGCGCATGCAACTGCTGTGCTTGAGGTCTCGGGTTCGATTCACGGGTCGGACTAAATCTTTATATGGTCTACAAATATTTATTTCGGAGTTTGAGTGCTTTGTATGTATTATTGAGTATATATGTATTAATATCAGTTATTTAGTATCCATAACACAAGCTCTGCTTAGCTTGGGACTAGATGGCGTTGTCTGTTAGATTTCCGAAATATTTATTTATTATTATTTACTAGCTGGCTTAACTACTTGGAACTTAATACCGCCATATTTATTTTCAAGATTTTTTTCCGAATTACCGAAAAACTTATTTTATTAAGCCCGTGTTAACTTCCTGCAAGGCCGCTGTGTATTAGCTATGATTAATCGTACTAAGAAAATAGCACTATAGCACTTCCGGTTTACTTTTTTGTGTACAAACCTTATCCATAAAATAACAATCACATAAAAACAAGAATTAACCAATTTGGCGCAGTCGATCGAAAGCTATGCGCATACATATATTTTTGTGATTCATTTTTATTTATATAGATAGATTTAAGGTTCTTTTTTAACAACTAAGGCCATGAACACACACTGAGAGTACTTAGACTGATTTGTACATATTAATTAACTTTATAAACATCAATGTTTTAACATATCCACAGAGATTGAATTTAACAGTCTCTTGAATTTAGCAGGCATGTTACAAATGTCTCTTTCTTGTCTATACACTACACAATCTTTCAAAATGTGTAAAACCATTAGGTTCTGGCAAGTAACTAATACTTCTTTTGGTAATTTTTTCATCTTGAACTGCGGAATCTAGTAAAAAGTGCTTTAATTAAAAGTTTATATTTATCCCAGGTATCTTTGAAACCCATAGACCATCATTGAGATATTTTGGTTAGTGTTTTTTTAGATGTCAACCAAACGTGCATCAATTGAAAATATTTTTGACAATGGGTGTGAAATTCTCTATTCTACTGGTTCTTTTATCAAAATTTGGCTTGAGGTACTTAAATTACTCTCAAGAATACTTTCATGTTGCCAGAAATTAAACAAATTTAACAACGAAATTGATTTTAGTGACTAAACTGTTAAGAAGTATTACTTACGTACAAACGTAATGAATGATCAATTGTTATAAACTGTTATTTTTCCCTGAATTAGAAAAGAACTCAAACGAAAAGTATACTGAAATAAAAATATGAAATTTCAAATGGGTTTCTAAAAAACAACAGTATGAAGTTAAAAATAACAGAATTAGGAATTTTCTTATTTTTATACAAGTATAATGAAATCCATTTCAGAGCTTTATTACGATATCGAGTAAAGTTTTGATATGTATTAATTTAATTTATTTTAATCATTGGAATATTGCAGGTAAATTTAATCAAATTATGAATAGAAAAAAACTTTTGAAACAAGCGTAGTATTAGTAAACCAACAACAAAATACCTATTAGAAATTTTTCCTAAATTTTGTTACATATTACATATTTTGTTACATGTTACATATTACATATTGTTACATATAAGCAGTACTTTACGTTAGTGGGAAGTACATTTACATTGCAACGTTGCTTGGTACAGGAATAAGTACCTTATAATATATTACAAAGTTATTAAATTTAACAAGCTCAGCATATACCTGAGTGCGTTAATATTGTTGAGTATTATGACTAAATTACAGTATCATAACTTAGATTGTACGCATATAATATATTTTGTAATATATTGTTCAGTTCAGTAAATGAAATACAAGGTATCGAATCGCATTAGGTTCTCCACCAAAAATACTGGAAAACATAAATCTTAATGTTTTATGTCTATTTCAATTTTAAATTGGACGTGGGTCCTAAGGAAAGATATCTATAACCGACTACAAGCCTTCGTGGCGGGGTTTAATCGGAAGATGTTCAAATTATCGTGACTAGCTTTACATTCAACACAATGCTAGAGCGAGCCAAGTACAAGAGGAAACCTATTGTCTAATATAGTGAGGAGGAAAGTTGCCTTCTTTGGACACATACAAAGGGGCCTTCAGCACGAATTCCTCAGGCTTCTTTTAGAAGGCAAAATACCTGACAGGAAGACACCAGGTCGATCCCGAAGGAAGTGGATATATGACATCAGGACCTGGACTGGACTTGAATATCACCAACTGCCTCGGTGGCGCAGTAGTAGCGTACGCGACTGCTGTACATGAGGTCTCGGGTTCGAATCCTGGGTCGGATCAAATGTTTGTATAATTTACAAATATTTGTTTCAAAGTTTGGAAGTTTTCTATGTATAATATGTATGTATTTACAAGAAATAAGTATTTATGTATTCATATCAGTTGTATAGAACCCATAATACAAACTCCGCTTAATTTGGGACTAAATGGCGTTGTGTATTAGATGTCTGAAATATTTATTTATTTTATTTATTTATTTAAAAGAATCCGCTCATAATCGCGAGGAAAGCAGTCTACTGATCTCCGAAATTCATTTTGAAGATAGAACCCCATGATGATGATGATTTGAATGAAAGAGCGTTTTGTTTGTTGAGTCATTGACGTGCGCAATTGGCGAACGCTCAAAACGTTAGTCGGCTTTCATAGTTTAGCATAGCAGTATAAAGAAGCGGTAACTATATATAGAGAAGCTCTTTCAGAAAAAAAAATACAATTATTTGATATAATAAGGTACATATACACAAATAAAAAAACCGGAAGTGCTATATTTTCTTGGTCCATTTAGTCACAGCTTATACACAGCTTTGCCTTGCGACAAGTTAACACAGGCTTAAAAAAATAAGTTTTTCGGTAATTCGAAACTTTTCTCGAAAATAAATAGGGCGGTATTAAGTTCACCGAGCCAGCTAGTAAATAATAATAAATAAATATTTCGGAAATGAAACACTCAACGCCATTTAGTCCCAAGCTAAGCAGAGTTTGTAATATAGATACTAAAAAACTGATATAAATACAAATATACTTTTTTTTACTATATGTACTTTGATTAATTCATGTTCCTGCTTTACTTTTTCCGAAAAAACATAAATTGACTAATTTGATACCGTTGGTTACACAGAGGGAAAATGAAAAACACTTTCAAAAATTACATATAGGAATAATAAATAGTTTTATAATAAATTAGAAAATTACTAGGCACTAGTCATTCAAAATACATAAGTAAACAAATATCTTCCACCTATGTAAAAATATCGTATTCCCACACGTGTTTTCTTCAAAGTGTCCTTAGACACCCACGCTTATAATATGATATAATAGAATACTGTTTTCTCAGATCATCGGATACCCATTACTTTAAATAAGCTACGAATATTTTCTATTTTATAAAATGATGTATAGCACAAATAGTGTAGTGAACATTATCGATATCCGATTCCACTAATCGCATATTTAATACTCGCGAAACTTGTTTCGGAGAGAAGTCGCTGGAAAAAGTGCGATAGCTGCCATTGCCCCAGTTTCACCGATACAGCAAACGTTGGCCATACATTTTTTTCCGTTATATATCTACAACAACCTACAAAGCAAAAAATACTTTTCATTGGGTACACCCTTCAAATTTATCAAAGTAGGATGATATCTGTCGTTACTGTGCGAACCTGTTCTACTTATTTATCTTGTAAACTTAACAACACAACTGACGTGATTAGTACTCGAATAAGTTTTGAGACTGTTGTTAGACAGCGCAGCTGTTATTATAATATATCGTTAGCGAAATTTCATAGTATGAGATGAAGTTGTTTCGTTTGAAATGTTTCAAATACAACTACATACATAATATTATTGTTACGTATACCTGCAGTTTGTCATTCCCTATCTTTACTATCTTTGACTTACTCGTATATTAAATTTATGATTAATATAACACATTGTTTGGATAGTCTGTTTACAAAGTTAATTAACATTGTCAGAGATATTTGTAAATGGTACCTACAGTTCAGGTTAATTCACTGTATTTTCCTAGTCCTTCTCACATTTCTGCCGAGCTTTGTAATGGGTAAATCTTCAAACTCAACTCATTCAACTAGCAAATGGACTAATATCGTAACTTGAAACGACCGTCCCTTGACACCATATAGTAAATCGTCATTTATTCGTTCCGGCTGCTTAATGTGCCAAGTTTCAATTAAAAAGCCATCGGAGTGCCATATATGGTCCATTAGTTCTGATTATTAGCGAAGGTATATTAATGTCGAGTGGATAATTTTATTAAGGCCATGAAGGTAATATCTTCAATGCGTTACGCTTTGCATGGCACGTAGAGATAATATTATAAAGCTCTTTGACTTTATGCGTTCGGCTCTCTATTTAATTAGTCTCATCAGTGTTGTGAATATGGCGTGTTCAGGCTGAAATTACAAATACTAGAGTAAAAAATACTTGCTCGAAAACCTGTTTCGTAAAGAAAAACGTTAATTAAAACGTATACTCGTCTTTATAATTAAATAAGTCTTATACGTTTTACAAACAGACGTTTTATACTTATGAGATAATGACGAAAATGAGTCTTTACATGGGTTTAATATTTTACCATAAAATAACTAACACAAGTTTATTTTATAATATTATATTTTACTGTCACCACCACTATCCCATGTCACCATGTCACCATCCCATGAGTGTCGTAATTGGTGACGAAGGGAACAATCTATGCAACATCACTGCACAAAAAGAAGGAAAACTTAAAACAAACCTAATAAACCTATGTCCAGCATGCCAGACTATTAAATGTTGATGATTTCTAAAAAATGTAATATATATNGCGTACGCGACTGCTGTCAATGAGGTTCAAATTCTGGGTCGAAACAAATGTTTGTATGACCTACAAGCATTAATTTCCAAAATATTTATCTGAAATGATTTAAGATACAGTCAAATGTTCATTAATAAAAAAGAATTGACGATTTTTCGATCAATTTTTTTCAAACAAAACTACAATAGCAATATATATGAATATTTACATTGAAGAATAAATGCCTATAATATTTCGTACGATTTTTAAACTATAATTATATAAATACTAATTATTACTTTCAACCATTTTATTATAAAACTTAGTGGTTGTTTTATTATATAATGCAAAAGCATTTTCTGTATGTAGCCACGTAAATAAAAAGTAACAAATTTGTTATCGCTTAGTATTTAAAGTGGTCTTCGTTGCAATGTCGCAATGAAATACTAAGATAAATTTAAACAATACAGAGTTAACGACGCAAAACATTTAAAATATATAAATATAAGTAAGGATAAACTTTAAGGTCAAGTGTACTTAAAAAAACCTCAAAAATATTAGGTGTAAAATCATTCCACCGAATCTAGATACATTATAGAGTTAGTAAATAATAAAACAAAGCTTGTCCACGACCTCGTGGTGCGATCGTGAGAGCGAATGTTGAGACTAGTTCACAAGATGTAACATAACTGAATTGGTCTAGATTATCAAATAAGATGCACAATATTATAGACAAGTTAATCTTGTTCCACTCAGTCTGGTTATCGATCTGGCTGCACTACAATATCTCAACGTCTATCTGTGGTTACGGATAGAAAGTAATATTGTCATAAATGTAAGTCACATTTATATTATAAAAATATCAAAATACTAACATAAAGCTAGCCATACAAGGTCAGGCAAGCTGAGTAGAGGACATACCTACACAATTATGCAACATACACGATCCAGTTTACCAGTAAAGTTCATCTGTACAGGCAAACCTGTCTGGTATACCCTAACGTGTATGGCTACTTTTATATTGTTTCTAATATTGTATACACACACCTACTTTACTGAAGAAATAAACAGAGGCGAGAACGAATTTTTATACTTTCTTCAATTATAAGTGGCAAATTGACCTTAAAGTGGACGGTCTAGAATTTTCATTGGAAAATTAAGTGTATTAAATATAAAGAGAAATAATTGGGAAAAGGGTAATATTACTCATACGTATGGATTAGAGAATATTAGCAACCGCAATAAATCGCAGGTCAGGGTTATGTACCTGTAACTCAAACTGGCGGTAGTTATATAGTCTGAGGCTTTTGATCTCTGAATATTACACGCAGCTTGAGTATGTTTGAAGTAAAAGTAATGATTTATTTATTACTCTTTCACAAAAGTAAATACAGGTAATACAATACAACGTAGAACAATGTGTAACAATTATTCCTTTGTGAGAGGCTGGTGCCTATATTAGGAAAGACTGTGCCAACTTGGAGGTTACCTTATATTACTATTATATACCTAATACAAATACACAATACAGTATTATACACTAAATACAAGTAAGAAAGCAAGCAAGTAATACTTACGAATAAGCCTTGCAATTTAAATTTAATTTAGAATTTCTTTATCCAATATAAATTGTACGTACACACTTCGGGTATGTATGTAACGTAAAAAAGAAAATATAGGCTATACGACTTTTTTTTATAAGAATATTTGAACGAATTAGATTACAGCACTAACACTTGACAAAATATCTTTAATACAATACAATAATATAAACTTCGTTAATTGTGACATAACAATCTAATAGATCCAAATCTTCCCTCACAAATACGGACGCGTTGTATAATATCAATATTCCTAAGAAATATTTTAGTACAAGCGGAAAAGATTGGATACGGCATACGATACGACTATATAAAAGGAATAAATATCGCGTCAGCTCATAAATCATTTGTGAACATGTCCCACTCGACGACAAACACAGTTTCTTATATATCATTGTTGCCTTAGCGATTGCCAAACACGCATAAAAACGGGTGAGGCACATTACGACTTTTATTCAATGGAAAAATATTCAAGAGTAGCTGACCCGGCGAACTTCGTATCGCCAAATTTATTTTCGTGAAAATTTTCTGAATTACCGTTCAACTTATTTTAGTAAGCCCGTGTTAACTTTACGCAGGGCTGCGTGTATACAACTAAGTGGACTAAGAAAATATAACACCTTCGATTTTCTTTTATTTTTTTCTATACAAACCTTGTTAAACCAGTCGAACGAAAGTTATACGCATACATACATTTTTGTGATACATTTTTAGTTATATAGATAGGATAATAAAAAGAGGAAGATAGCACCTTTAATATGGCTCTACTGTAAATAGACATACATACAGTCACGCCTGTTTCCCAGAGAGAAAAGCAGGCAAAATAAACATTAAGTAGATAATTTGTGAAAATTAAGGATGAATACACAAAAAAATAAAGTAAAATAGAAGCAGAATTCAATAGGGGAAAAAGCTTTTTGATGTTACAATGCGGTATGTAAATTTTTCTTCGTTTATCTTCTAAAATTTTCTTTTAAATTCTGGGGTGAACGCCAACATGTTTTGATATTCTGAATGTGTTTAATTTTTTTTTTATAAGAACGTATGAATCAATAATAGTCTGACTGACTTTTACTATAATATTTCAATTCAAAGTAAACTAAATTAGTTAATGACACTAAAGTATTTTATTATTACCGTAATATAGACGTGAGTTGGCATCTGCCTCAACTTATAGTACCCATTATGTCTACTACTATAAATTGTGGTGGTCATCGAGTAACTTTTTCATTCTTGGGAAATGAGTAAAGCTTATTTGTAAAAACCATAGAGCAACACGGGCTACTGAAGTGAGGAGATTGGACATAGCGTCTTTTTCCGATACAAAATAGTTTTTAAGTTTTTTCTTGTCATATTTTTAAGTCACCTGTCACTGCAAACAAACACAGCAATTTGAACAAAAGATTCTGAATTTTACGTACATGTAAACAGTGTAACGCATAGGCCCATTTGGGCTTGTACTTTGACAAAGGGGAACTCCTGCAAATTACCTACCGTGTTGCTCTATAGTAAAAACATTTTCACTAATAGCAATATTTCAGGACACAGTGTATATACTTGCACACATTAAAAATATTTACACTATCGTAATTCTAATAGTATAGTGAGTTTCGTTTGAATATCAGATGTCGTGTGAAATTTCAGCTGCATTTAATTATTGAGTAGCAGTTACTATCAAAGAGAGTTAATCGCATAGTTTGATGGCTCGAATTGAATTTCAATGAAATTCTGACATCATTATACATGTACAATCTATGTGAATAAAATGAATCACCGAAATATATATACCCGTATAACTTACAATCAACTGCACCAAATTGGATAGCCCTTTTTACACGACTGCGAAGTAGGAGAGTTATATTTTCCGAGTGTATGTATATATGTGTGTAATATTTCTTTAGCACGCCCTAAAGCCTAAAAGTCTTACTGTTTTTTATGTGAGTGATGTCGACACATTCGTCTTAGACGTGAGAGTGACACTGGTGTACATCAAAATTTAAAAAAAATAAGCGGTCGGGTTTTTTTTAAAATAATTAATTACTTGTACAGGCAATATTTGATTTAATTTGTTATTTGTGCTTAAGTTTTTTAAGTTATTGTCAGTACAAGGTTTTAATCGAATAAAATTAAAAGAAAATCGAAAAGCTTTAAACGTTGTAGTATTGTTGCAAAAAAAGAAAATATGTGGTATATTTTTTTTAAACTTCTGGTTCACCCAGTCGAAAGTTCTGAGGTAATAAACATCAAAATAAATACAGACAAATTGATAACGTTTCCTTTTTTTAAAGTCGGTTAAAAAACTGTTGTCAACACTGTCTAAGTTTATTTTAATTATTTCTAACTTGATATAAAAAAAAATTATAAAAATTATTGAAGATTTATTTTATAACTGAATTAAATTAACATCTTTATAAGAATCGGGAAGCTTCGGTGGTATTTTAAGTTTAAATTTCTTAAGTGTACGAAACCACTATCCGTAATAAAATGCTTGAATGAGACAAGTTTTGCTATAGAAAACAAGTGCATATATGTTCTTCTAAGGTGGACAAACTTTGTCGATTCCAAAGGACTATTACCCGTGATCTACAAATGACTTTTAGTTCGGCCAGTAACAGTCAGTAATGAAAGTGGACAAGTAATGCTATAGGTACGTCGCACTATTATGAAGCGTACACGTTCTGTTGTTTTGGTATGGCAAAAGGGTTTAGTATATCTTTTGAAATTTTCATTATTAAAAAAGAGGTACTGAAGTTTTATTTCAGAATATTAAATATCTATTCAATCAAAGACATTTCAGGTAATAACATTTTAACTGTTATAAAATAGTAAATTATTATTCTCTGGAGAAATCATTTGAAAAAATAATAGCAGATTACCCGAAGTGTTCCCCAAGACACTCAAACAACTTTATTGTTTCATAAATATAATACAAATCGAAAAAACAGTCGTTGGAGATTATTCGGCACAGTTTCCAAGCATTATGAAACTTCCCAACTTATTGGATCAAATGAATGCCCATGAGAGCCAACTTTCGCCTACAGTTTATCGCCTAATATCTCATAATCATTTCCAATTTGATCACTCACTTCATACCGTTTTCATATTAAATTTTGTCTTAATAACTACAATAACCGTACACATAATAATCAATATTTTATAATCGGCTTTAGTTGCGCGGGAGCTCTTCTCGTGTTCATTAAATAGATTTCATATTGAAACAATCTACGGTACGGTATTAAACAGCGCATATTCATTTTATTGTTGTTCAAATTGCAGTGTAAGCACTTAGCTTCCTTGTTTGTTCCAATATACAAAAAACAGGAGCATAGAGTAGTCTTTTTTTTCAATTTATAAACCAATTTCTACTGTTTGCACTTTATCCTCTTGTTGCGAGAAGGTATCTTGGAATAAGTGTAGTATTGACCTTTTTGTATCACCAACTTGACATTTTTGTATAAGACTCCTGTAAAAAACAGGCAGTTCTCAAGCGAACGAACTTTCATTTGCTAGCTCGTATACTAAAAGAAATGTAAGCTCTAACAATCTATACTTTCTTAACAAATACATGCCATTTCGTCACCGAGTTATTTCCTACCGTCGTCCTTTGACAACGTTTCCTTTGATTCTGCGAATCCCTTCGTACGTTTCACTATATATTAAAACTGCCAAGTCGATACGTTTTTAAAACCGTCAGTAGATATTGATATTGGTATTTGTGTAAATCTGTCGCTATAACGCCATTCAGCGTTTCGAGGTAAAATGCAATAATATATTATGAGTATTTGAGTATATTTGCTGAAATGCAGGAGGATTTAGTTATCTTAACGTAATATTGATGTATGTGTGGTATAACCAGTATTATACATATGATACAAAAAGCCAAAATTTGAAAAAAAAAGAAATATAAATTATTCTTTATAACTATCTATAAATTTTATGTCCCTTTTTACGATTTTCATCCTTTTATAAATCACTACTTTAAGCGTTTATAATTACTGGTTGTAGTTCAAATAAAGTAGGCTCTTTAAATGTAGAAATAAAGTAAATCGGAATTATACATAAAGTCCTTCAAAAGCTTAATGTTTTGTTTTGTCAAATAAATTCCTTAGGCACAAAGGCAAAAAGTACTATAATAATCTTTTATTTCCACCGATAAATTCTCAAGATTCGCGCCCTATACGGCTACAGGAGTTAATCTTTTCCACACAGTCACCTTTCGGGTACTTAACGGCGTTGGGTTTTTCTGTAAATCCATTGAATGTATATTTTTCCTGGTTTCATTTCAGATTTAATTTAGTAGGGCAGAACATCAGCAGAAAAATATAATTCCTTATGTTAAAGAAATGTTAAACACAATGACGAGAAATATTTTTCATGTAATAAATTGGAGTTAGTAAAAAAATATTAACGATGCTGAAGCGCAAATACATGCACAACACGTGATATAACTAATCATATAATATATCAAAAAAATTACCATTTCAGAAATAGTATAGAGTCAAACAGCCACCCAGTATAACCATTCAGTATCTGGCTTAAAATTTGCCATCACATTATAAATTATAAATTACATAATTCATTCAATTCTAAATAAGTAGAAATTTTCGAACTTTTGTTATAACAACAATATACGCTTGTATCAAATATTTGTCATGTAAAGTCCGCGAAGGGGCATTTACACCCTGTCTTCTGTGCTACGGTATTACACATAATTATACATATGTATTTATAAGATATGCTTCAACATACATAAAGTAAAAGATTGAGCTTTTATATAACTACAGACTATCTAGCTAAAGCAATCCGTATTATTCTGGTATCCATTTAGAGCAGAGTAATAATTTGCTGCAATTTTTCACGAAAACAAAAGAAGCACATATTCCATTGCAAGCTTTCTCTACTGCGTTTTCAAGAAGCATCATATAAGAACTGCGGTGGATGTTAATCTCTTCCGTCCGATCGCCCTTTTCAGAGTTAATGGTGTGAGCGAATCTTTGGTGTGAATTGCGACTACGAAAGATACTTACGTTTCAACATTGTCACTGGATTCGAGTCTTAATTCTAAAATTACTTTACAATCGCAGTCGCAAAGTAAACTTACTTCAAAAATTTACAAACAACAATTCTGGTTAGTATAACAAAAATGTAAAAGTAGAAAAATAAACTTATGAAGACAGTGAAACGCAGCTTTGAAAATTAATTAACAATAAAGCAACGAGAAAATCTTGTATAATCCGTATATAAACAGCGTATGCTATGATATTAAATTATCATGTTGCAAGAAACCTCGTTGACCGCATGAAATGTCGAGTTACATACTATACGAATTTACGGGTTGCGGACAAGAGGAGCGTATATTACGTACCTTTAACGTACTCCTGAAAATAGAGATAAAATATTTTAGAATGTTAATGTATTATCTTTGGAGAAATTTTAAAAATGATTATTCATTTGTATGGTTTGGCGGAATCGAACCAATAAATTCCACATGATATTTCGTCAGTAGTGGGTCGATTGCAGAGAATAAGGGTATGAATGGTATGGGGAATCAGGTACCTAATCACCTTAGATAAAAATTCCCATGGAGCTCATTTCACCTTATATGTTTTGTTATATATTTACAAAAATAACATATTATATACAATTCACAAAAAACATGTACAAAAATTTCTGTATATCTTTATACTTTATGAAACTGATAATATGCTATACCAATACGTGCTCAAGCGTGAAGAAACTTTTCAGTAATGTGTGCCCCTTTATTCAAAAAACGAGTTTCCCCATCAGTGAGGCAAAGTTACAAAAGGTCAGATTGCAATAGTTAGGCTAGATGGGCAAATTTAAAGCGAAGGGGTCAACGAATCTATCTATAGATTACGCATGAAAATCTAAACTCAGCAAATATTTAATTAATAAATTATGCCGTAAGTAATTGGTTATTCATGATGAAAGGGATATTGTTATAAGTTCAAAGTATTGGTTTTTGCATCTATCTAAAGTTACATCAGGGCGAATGTACCGTTTTTTTTTGTTTGGGATTAAAATCAATGCAATGAATATAATAAGAATGCCATTGAGAACTGTTAGCTTTAACAGTTCTCAATGGCATAAAACAATTTTGGTATAGCCTTTCTTTTTGTGCCCTAATCCATCTGTAATCACAATTTATACGATTAGATCAAAATGTCAAGTTAATTCAAAAATTCATATGTAATAGATACCTATATGGTTAATGCTGTACAACATAACTATACAATGACTTATTATGCAGATTGTAAGTTTGAAAATTAGAAAACTTCTTAGAGTTTAGTCTAATAACTAATGAAAGAGAAACAAATAACTAAACTGATGGATAAATTTTTGGCACTGTAATACCACACAGGGCTGTAGGATTAGCATTTAATAAACTGAAATATTCAGGAATATACAAAACATGTTAAACACATAGAAAATAAACTTTTCACAGTTACAGTATCATCGTCCAATGATGATTGCCGAACTGAGTAATTATTTAACATGACTTACCCCGACTAGGTACAGCTTTGTAAATTGATTTTGATATCTAATTTTAGGTTTTGATATAAATAGTGCTTCCACAAACAGAGCTTTGCGTAAATACTGACGAGGAAAGTCTTTCTATTTTCATTAGGAAAACAGTCTAGTATTATTTAACTGATTTGGGCTTCAATAACAAATGTCACATTCGAAACAAATAAATAAATACTCATTGGCCTTTTTATGATTGTTTAGTATCAAATACCAATATTTTGATAAAACAATTCGTTTAGCACAATGGCTATGAATAACAAATGAGGTCGTAATTCCTAAGTCATTTCAAAATAGATAATATGATGTGAAGTGCTTCATAACCTTCTATATATGACTAGATTAGACATACATGCAAATTCTCACCTTACTATCATAGCTTCAAAATACAACAACTCTTTTAATATTGTAAAATTTATTTGATATGTACCTAGGATTTCATACACTATGAAAATTAATCACTAAATATATTGAACGTAGCCCAATGAAAGTTCTCTTTCTACATTCCAAAATTGTATTAATATGTCCCTGGAATTTCATACACTATGAAAATGAATCACTAAGTATACTGAACGTTACCCAACGAAAGTTTGCTACAAGTACTTGTCGACCTCATGACGACCACGATGTGCTCGTGTAATAAATACTCGTCACTTTTACCCCAATATGCAAATGATTCAGTGTGACTTCGGGCTCCGGTTTTTTATGAGTATCGTCTACCGTCGTGCTATAACTTAGAGGGTTCCCCAACAAAATATAGATGGGTTTCAAGAGTTATCTCGAAAAGTGTAACCAAATTTAAAGAAGTCAGTTTAAAGTTTCTAGTTTATTGTTGGCAAATTGCTCAATATGCAATATACATACATCTACACCAAAACCAGTCCACAAGATGACAGCTATTTCAAAAAAACCCTGCTATGTCCTTTTATTATTTGAAATACATAGTTTTAAAGTATTAATAATACCCTTACATGATTCACATACGGCTGCCTTATCTTAAACTAGGTAAAGTCTGCGCTATGGTATAACCAATTGTTGTGTGAAATTACTCTGTTTAATCGTTGAAATTAAAAGGTAACAAAACTAGATGTGGGGATAAAGAAACATGAAAATAAAATTAGAAATTAAACCTTACCAATCAGTTTATAATGTTTAAATGCATATAACTTTAAAACAAGATAAACATTCTATAGAAACATCTGTCAATCGTCAACAACCCTGTCGTACAATAAAATGCTGACAACATGTTCCCAATTTATAGCTATACTGAATTTGCAACAAATAAACCTTAACTGTGAGTTTTCAGTGGCACCTCGTAGAATCTTAGTGTTTAAATTTCATTTAGAATATAAACGAAAATCTGTTTAAAAATATATTTACATTCCAAGTCATATTTTTCAAAGTTTTTCCTTTTGACAACTAGAACTTAGAAAAGTTAAATGGAATCCAACAATTCTATATGATTACGTAACAAAGCATATTTATACGATAGCCGCAACTGCTGTTGAATTACTGTGATTTTTAATGGTTTCGTTATCTGTCTCAATCATGAAATCTCTTTGCAATTAACATTTTTTCATGAAATTGATCTAAAACTAACTCATTTAATACGTAATCATCAACATTGCTATGAGAATAATTTTTCCCTACAAGACATGTATCTAGTTCCTACAAAGCACGTAAAAGAAATAGTGAAAATGACATAAATAAATATTTTGGATGTTTTGATTATAAAATAAAAAAAAAATCACTGCCTTGTTCTCTCGTTTACATTCATCAGTGTATGTTCAAACTATTTGTGTATAGTCCAGATCATACGAAACCTTTCTGTCAAAAACAGTAACCCATTTACACCTAAAGTGGAAATCCCTGAACTTGACTGGCGGTGCACCACTTGACGTTTCGGATGGATTTGAGAGACTCACAATTTCATTCAAACCGACCGTCCCATCGATCCAAACCTTTATCTAAGTTGGCATTTAATTTGCATAGAATGATCGAGATACGAAGCTGTCACAGGATCCACAATGGATAAACCATTGAAGGACATAATATTCAAAAAGCGCATCGACCTCTAATCGAAGGGTGATATGGATTAGGAAAGACCAATTTAATTTTGTATGGGAAGTTGGACAATGATTGATGGTTGTTAACAGGATGAAAAATTACAAGAAACTGAATAAATCCAACCTAGGTAATTATTAATATTTTCAAGTTTTTATGCTATTTTTCCTTTTGTAAACATGTAATTTGGAGGTTTGTTAATAATTTTACATATATATATATATATATATATATATATATATATAAATAATATATATTTTTTGGACCTTTTCGGTTATTGCATTTCACTCGAGTTTGTTGTTAGTTGTATTTAATTTATTATGCTTTTTATACAAATAACGAATATTTGTAATAATTTCAAAATATATACAAATTGCCGTAATCTTATTAGAACCAATTAAAACCAAACTGTTATGATTGGGATGAAATAGAATAGTAAGATTAGGGGTTAAGACATACAATAGAATACAAAACTGAGAACTCATTTAAAACCTTGATTACATATTCGGTATTTTGTAACCATTATAGAGTTTCCATTTTATATTGTAACATATAAAAATACCAGTCGACTCCAGAATTTTATGTTTATTTTAAAAAATTTCACCTACTTGCAAAGTGGCGACATATGAATGTTAGTGAAAGGTACTTAATATGGGTTTCAAGGTAAACGCACTGTTGATAATGAAACCATACTTTTTCGCAATATTTGAATGGATTTCAGTTGGGTACATTATGATCATCAAAATTCTCACATACGAAAGCGATATTCAAATTACTTATAGAAGGAAAATATATAGGAGTTTAAGCGTGTGTTTTGGCTGATGAAGATAATTTTTTTGTTAGCACTAAACTAAAATAAAATTTACTAAAATAAATATTCCCGACATCTAACACACAATGTCATCTAGTCCCAAACTAAGCAGAGTTTGTGTTATGGGTACTAGACAACTGATATAATACTTATATACTTTTTTTTGTAAATACATACATATCATACATAGAAAACACCCAAACTCCGAAACAAATATTTACAGATCATACAAACATTTGATCCGACCCGGGAATCGAACCCTAGATCTCTGGAACAGCCGTCGCATACGCTACCGCTGCTCCACCGAGACAGTAAAATTGTTGTTGGATATAAACTATAATATCGTCTGCTTACAGTCCATTTTTCGATATCTCACATGTCACTGTGTTTAGTTCAGTACAAAATAAACTTAAATCAGGGACACACCGTACACATCTAAATTTACTTCAGCATAATCAGAAGTAGTTTTCAACCTAGGCCGTAATTTTTATTTTGTTATTCTTGTGTTGAATGTTTAAAGCGTGTAACGTGTGATGTAAAACTTGACAGGTCGCACTATACTTAGACGTCGTCTGAATACATGCCGGCTAAATTACTTACGTAATTATTTCTTATGTTTTTTTTTTTACATTTTATAGATATAGAGTTTAGTTGAGTTTTTTTTTACTAATAAAAAAGTGTGCACCTCTAATAATTTTTAGTTGGTACCGAACTAAATATAGCTTAGATACGAGATATCCAAAAATGGACTGTAAACCGATAGCGTTAAAGAATATAATCTAACAACAAATTTTAGTGAATTTTGGTTTAGTGATGACAACAACAGAATTACCGCCAATGCCTAATCCATAATTAGAAGTTCCATATTTTTTAATAAAAATTACTCCAAGATCAGATTAAACAGTTTGATTGAGTAGTTTTGATTTTGAAGAATGGTTCCAAAATCAGAGAGAATTTTTAAGGTGGAGAGGCAAACAATCAGAAAGGTCATTTGTTGGAAGTGATCACCGTCGCCACTACTGCAATCGTTTTCCTTAAGAGTATATTACCCAATTATTAATATATATCTATTCAAGCAAAAATGAAAAATTTTAAAAATCCCATAACCAAGCCCTCTAATCGAGTACTCATACGCTAAAAATGCCCTACATCATTTTGGAAAAGAGCTGATATCCTTACACTGCTGGACCGGTATTATCCAAACATTGCTAGCACCACCGCATGGATTGACTTTCAAATGAATGAAATCATATGAAATCGGTCCACGAATTATGATGCCACGGATAGACATACACACACACACACATGCAGACTGACATCGACGTTAAACTTATAGCACTCCTCCTTTTTGCGTCGGGGATCAATAAAATGAAATATACCACCGTAAGACTACTTTAACTTCAAGCTAAATTAAATTCACGATTCTAACCCGACAGCTATATGTGCCACACGGTGTATCCACGTACACTTTCTTACAAGTAAACTACACCTACGACCCACATTATATTCGTTGCTATTGCTTAAGCTCGTCCTATATTGTTCGCAGTAACGTAGTTCCGAACGTCCGTGTCGCTCATAAATCACGTAGGTAATTAAATTTTGTCATTAGAGCTAAACTTATGTTACATTGCACTAAAACGTGCACCTGTGTAGAGAGATAACATGTAAAGGAAATTTGTTATAAGCAGAGTACAGTACTCTCAAAATAGTACTCTTAAAATCTTTCAGAATTTTATATTTCGGTTTTCTATACACGTTAAGAGGATTTACTCGTGTTTATCTTTATAAACACATTGCATAGAAAGGTGAGGCTGTATTTAAGCGCTTCATTTAACTGTGTGCTCGTGTGTAATGTTCACAAGTGTACAAAACATGCGGGTTGGGTGCACTGCGTTTTATAGCCGAGCCATGTATCAAAGTTCCGCAAGCGCGGTCTGAATATCTACTAAGAGTCAGCACCTTCTGCCGAAAATACGCAGCCAGATTTTACCGTAAAATTTTTCTAAACTTGTTTCGATATTAGTTTGTGTAGCTTTCTAATATGAAGTGTGATTATTCTGCGAAAAAGAAAACGCTATGTTAGGAAACAACAGCTTTGTAGCATAATAAGATCTTACCTTAGGACTTAAGAATAATTTTCTAAAACAAGTCAAAACAACATGTAGCATTACAAGTATTTTTTAATTAGTACAATTGATAATAAAATATTCCTATATTAGCTAATAAAATGCAAGTGAAGTGAAATACATAATCTACTTTATTACGGATAATTCAAGAAGAACTAATTAAAAATATCCTCTCGGTTTTTGTTCTTAGAAATATTAAATGTTCTTAAGTAACATTTCACAAACTTTGATACAATTGATGTGGATGCAAGGCAATTTAATTGCTAAGGTCTTAGCAATAAGATTCAGAGACGTGATACGGATGAATCAGATATTGTAAGCTGCCAGGAACAGTAACCGAGAGAACGCAAACGGAAAGGCAAGCGCTTGAAGCAACGTAGCCATAATTTGAGTCGTTTCATCAGAATTACTGAGCCAGCCGAGGTAATCTTCACAAAACTTCATTTAAGTCAAGTGAACGCAAATTATATCCTTTTGAAAATGTACGGCGAATAACTTTTGTGCTTACCTATTTTCCGTGATACGACTCTCTTCGAAAACTTTTTGTTAAGTTTATAGCTAATATATTTTTATGTTCTCGTATATGTATAAAGTTTTATAAAAGTTTAATAGATAGAAGATAAAATATTTACCTTGATATTACAAATAAGGATGTCTTTATAACAGAGTTATTGTAGAGCGCGTTGGACTTGATAACGAGTAAAACTTTCATGATAAGTAATCGAAAGATATTCAGTTTTGTATTGCCTGGTTTCTTGTAAGCGAATTTTACAATCGGAAATTTAAAATAAAGCTTCTAAAACATTTATCGAATAAAAAAATAATTATCAATCGAGTTTCCAATAAGTAAACATATACCGCCAATAATAATATCGAATATTTTCAATATGTTGAAACAGCGTTTTCCAATTTTATGATTACGACTGTTGCACTAAATAAAATCGTAATACGATTTCTTAAACATCGGAAAACAAATGTACCTTCTGCCAATAACTTAAGGTGCAAATTCCTTTCAAAAGATTCCAATACTGAATTGGAAATAAGAAACGACCAAGTAGTAAATTCATGATTGCAACAGACGTTGTCTTTAAAACCAAAATTTTGAATAGGTCTATGAAATAGACCGCAAATTCCTCAAAAGCATAGCTTGGACGCTGCACATAATATCATAATTTACTTACATTACGCTAGAATCGAATATGATGTAAAAATGGTTGCAGTTATTTCGAAATTGATGGTGCAGTGTTAAAGCGGTTACCAGGCCGCATCCTATTGCGCTAAATGTTGTGGGATGTTTCAATATCACATAGGACAATACATTTTACGTTGCCCAAATTTTTGTTCTGGGTCTGATGTTTGTTATGTCCATAAGAGGTATATTTGTACCGCGGTAGTTGTCATAGGAAAAACAATTTAAATACTACAAGACGGCAGTTTACTGCTATTAAACCACGATCCAATGTTCGCAGTGGATTGCGATATACGATTGATGGTGATGATAGCCACTCATGGTATATTAAACACGTGACCCGTAGAAAACTAGTCGATTGATAAGTCAGATATATTTATAACAAGCCCAGCCACGCGGTGTTAACCACGGTACGATAACAACTGCGGTTGTCTAAAAAAAGCCTGTGTAAAAAGTATCCTGTGTCCGTCTCCTGGTTCTAAGCCAAATCCCCACCAATTTTCAGCCACATCGGTTCAGCTCTTCTTGAGTTATAAATAGTGTAACTAACACGACTTTCTTATATATACAGATTTAATGTACCAAAGAGTTTATTTAACATCTCATATGTAGGTTTTATTTTAAAAAACTATAGATTTACTACTACACCAAACAACCTCGAATTCTAAATTTTCTAATTTAGACTCGCATATAAAATTGATATATCGTGTGTTGATCATGACCTTTTCTTAAATGTGATATTTAGATTTTCCATTAACTCTTCACAATCTAATCATGATAAGTTAAAACAAAATTAATCGGTTATTTATTCATATTGTGCAACAATATTGAAGTCTGATCTCAAATGGATTTATGGGCCTGCTAAAATGACTCTCCTCTGCCTGATGGAAAGCTTAAGCAGAATCCAAGAGTGGTGGTCACCATACTCATTGCGAATACAGACAATGCAACAATGCAGCATGGTGACCTACACTATGGCGGCCTAATGATGCTTCTGCGTCATTGGGCCACCGGTATCGCACTCACTAACAAAACAGCTAAAATATTATACAATATACATAAAGTATATTATTAGATATTCTAGATATTTTTATAAGAACATAATATTATGCTACGTTACATCCTTTGTAGCTGGGTAAGCAAAATTAAACGCAAATAGTCGAAGTTTATCCATAATGAAACTGTTATCCAGACCTAGTTCGTGTTTTCTTTGCGCTATAACACGGCTCACTTTGATCCCCTTATTTCGGCAGAGGACCGTCGCTAACAATTCAAACTATTTACGATAAAAGGTTTAACTAAAAATACGTGCTACATAAACCCTTGCGTTTAAAAGCATGAGCAGAATCCGAGAGTGGAAGTCACCATACTGATTGATTATGCAGAAAGATCCTATTTAGATGCTTCTGTATCATTGGGCCTTTGATCTACTATACAAAAAACACAAATACAAAAAAACTTTAACGTAGTATGTTTCAAAAACCTAAGACAAATGCTCTCCTTTACGTTATTTTACAAGAATTATTATACATGATGAAACATTTATTATCGAAGCTTTATATAAGTTCAAAAATTACACTGTAACATAAGTGTTGACTAAATCTTATGTTCTCGTTAATTTAAAGTTTCTTCACTCTTCAATACGTACTTCATCAATCTTCTTGTTTGCATATATGTTTTAAGAATATCCGTCAGATTTGTTGATAAACCGATAAAAAAAGGTTTACATTTTTTTCTGGTAAAATCTTTTATTCGTTCAATCCTATTTCTAATTAGTTTCTATGGAAGTCATTGCCACCACGACATACGGACTACATTACGTTTATTTTAAAATCTAGCATAGTTTTTTGAAAATTACTAGATACCAAAAAAAAATGTTGTGAATTTATTTTAAAAGCTTATACCACAAAAATATAGCTAGCTGCACAAGCAAAATGATACTAATTAGAGATTTGAAAATACATCTGTACAAACAAAAATACAAACAGAAATGTTCTCATAAACACTGTTTCTTGGCACAATGTTCCAGCACCGAGGTACATTTGCACTTAGTTGTGGCTAAAGTAAAATAAGGCAAAGAATTCTACACGGAAATTTAGTAGTAAACGCCATATTACGTATCGTTGGATTTCTTTAATTTGACTTCACTATATTGGGGGCTAAAATGTACGGGCTACAATTTCGCATTGAAACATTTAAGAACGAAACATTTATCGAAACGTTTCAAGTAAATTAAATCCATTTACTTGTTACTTTATATTATAAAAGATATTTAATATAATCGGTATTTCAAAATCTGCCTTTGGTAACCATAATATAGAAATTTAAGCTGCAAATTTCCTCTTATTATTTCTATAAATACAAACTCTTCTGACGTTGATTAACTTATTTCTGAAGTTCGTGTTAATTGTCATACTTATATCTCGAATGAAACTTGATCTAGCGTAAGCACACGCACTTCACCATAATTAGTGTTCTCAATATACTTCAGGTATAAACTTCCTCTGAAATTGTAGGTCGATTTAACTTTGCGCATTAATATCTCAAATTTTAATTGCCTGAATTCAGAGTTGAATTCTTAGACCCAAGTCGAGATAGAGCAATTATTTTAATAGCACCATAAATATGATGTAACCGTACCGTACTGTATATATATAAATATACATAATATGTTTATATAATGCATGTTATATATTATCCATACTACTTTTTAAAACTACATTCCTGATGTGACGATACGACCTATTTGTTCATTTATACGTGCCAATAGTCTCACAACACGGGACGCTGACGTATGGGAAAAAGAAACACAAAACGGATCCCTAATATCTACAAACTGAACTAGGATTGTGACTCGGAGGATCATGATGACTTTTTACAACTATAAATTGCCTAAGTAGTTAAACTACAATCACATTTTCAAACAACGTCCTTTTTATATAATATCATTGTCAGTAAGTTTAAAATTAGGGTGAGTCCTAAAGTACGTATTCCTCTCAACTTTACAGAAATCTTGTACACCGATAACAAAAACGTATATTATTTACGTTATATTAGCAAATATATTTGTAAGTTAATATTAATCTTCATCGCAAGTAAAACAAAAAACACATTGCCAGGAAGCCACAGGACCTACATTATTTTTTGCGTATTAATTTTTAACGGCAGTCATGAATGCATTATGTTTCTATAGCATTGAACACATACTACCAACGTAGTTCAGAAAGTCAATAGGTAAATGCTAGTGGAAAGCGCAAATACAATGAAAGAACAAACAAATGTGACGTGGCAAACAGCTCGTGCGCATTGATTCAAATTTTGCTTGGAAAGTTTTCCGTAAAATATGATGTCCTTCAATTTTGCAAAGGAATCCAATTCATTATATTATTTTAAGGCCAAATGAAGAAATATATATATTTATATCCAGATATTAGAAGCACTAGATGATAAGCTTTGCATAATATTGTATATATTACTCCAACGGTTGACTTGCAGAGAATGCCCCAAGGCATAAATCCGCCTATGTTCAAGGTGCGCATTCAGTTTAAATAAATAAATATACACAGAAGGACCGCTTTTCATAGGGGAATGTAATTTTGGCTAGAGTTCCAAGGATTACATTAGCGGTGACTGGTGTTACATATTATGAAATGAGGTTTCAAGCTAATGGCATTTAAAAGCGTCGTACAGGTACCTTTACTCGCTTCCATCCGAGATGATAAATCAAGATAGAAAAAAAAAAACTATCTATAACTGGTGATCATACACTGAGTTAATGTTTCAGTGAAAAATAGTGCGCTTTTTTGGATTTTAATAGTTTGCTATTTATATTTAATAATTACATTTTATTATTATAGTAGGCAAATTGGTTCTCAAATCAAATCATCCAGACTGAGGAATACTAATATTAATTGGCTTCGAAGATTTTTAAGACAATCGACACTATTATTCGATAACAGATAGAAAATACTACTCCGTTTAACAGAGATGAGATAAAAATTGTTACTATGCAAGCAAAATGTAACAAATTTATTAAAATACTTTAAAATTAGTATTCGCTTTAATAAATAGAAGAAACATGAGTTAAAATACATAGCTCCTAAAAAGGATGATTAAAGTATGTGAGTGAGCTAACTTTTAAAACTTTTTCGATTTCGTGTGTGTATAAAAGGATTCGTTAGGTCGATCATTACATGTGTCTGTACAAAATTGGCAATATCTAAATATGAAGCAGAAAGTTGTTAAATACTCGTGCGACACTTGATCGGCATTTAGGTATGATGACAATACAACGGTTTGCTAATCAATGGTGTGATTTCGATAAAATGGAATAGCTGGTTGAGATTCGATAGAAATACTTACTTATTCGACTAGTTGTATAAACGGATAGTTATACCTGAAATAAAATAAAATAAATTAGAATAGGCACACGTTTTCTATACCTAATTAATCCTTATTAATATTTTTTTATATTATAAATGCAAAAGTAACTCTGTTTGTCTGTCTGTCGCGCTTGCACGCCAAAACTACTGACCCGATTTAAATGAAGTTTGGTACACAGAAAATCTGAAAAAGAACATAGGCTTCTACTTACCGCGATAACAGATATACACGCGGGCGGAGCCTATGGCAAAAGCTAGTTGTATCATAAAATAAATAAATCAAATAAAAATAACAAATCAAGATATGATTACTGTTTACAATATTTCTATTTTATAACTAGAAATATAAATAACATATTAATCGATCACTATTTATTAAAAACTACATTTTGTAACTTCAGATTTACTTTATTCTTAAAAAGGTGTATTCAAGATACGCGTATAACGAAGATACTCCTCTATATGCGGGCCCGTACAAATATAAAAAGGAGAACGTACCGTTTTCGTCGATAGTAATGCATTACAAACATCTTTTTACGTACTTATGAATAGAAATCTATATCTAAATTCTGACAGCATCCAATTTTGAACACGATATACTTTCATGTGGGTCCACATTGACTCAGCAACGCCAACACTATTATGCTAAACGGAATAACGAAGATATTGAAGCTGTTCCGAGATCCGCACGTACATGATGAGATGACACTCGCTTTACGACTGCCCATTCGCAATCCGACTAGATTCCTGGCACAAACACAATAACATGTAGTGTTTATGTTTTTGTTTTACTATGTATGCACGTGGCTTTTGATCCTGGCGTGGAGTAACATGAATAAAAATAACTAACACATATTTGTTCTCTTTACTTGTGATTTTCAATATCAAAACTTTATATTTTTTATCTACAAAATATTGACTTTTTGGCATTTTGTACTAGACTGCGTAAGTTAGTTTTGTTATTACTGCAACTTATATACGCAATAACTACATTACTCGCTGCGCATTAGGCATCATATAAAATATTTAGACAAAGCATAAAGTAAATAATATTTTACACATTACCTACACGTTTTAGGTAATTTTTACATTGCCTAGGTATTCTATAGAATAATGGATTATACAGACAGCCAGTAACATACATTTACAGGCTTAACACGAAAGACAAAGTACAATCACCCAAATAAGACTGCTGTATTAAAACAAATATAATTTAAAACTCTTAGTTCTTGTCGTGCAATGTACCATATACTCAATAGTTCTTAGTGATAAATCTACTGGAAACAAGTGGAAATCGTATTTATAGCATCAAAGGAGTAGAGAATATAACATTCCGACTTTAAGCTCTATGCAGTAATATGACATTGTATGGCGATTGTATAGTTTGAATTATATCAAATTTAAATGGCAATAATTAATAGTTTTATACGCACTCACTAGAACCATCAATAAACGCACGAAGAGAATACATAAAACAGTTGCGTTTCTAATTGTACATTTCATAATTGCCTACATATATATCATATTTGCTCAGCTGAACAATTACACAGCATTTGTTTAAGTATTTTTTAACAAGGTTGCGTGCCCTTTTCAGCATTAGTGAGTCCTACCACGCCCGAGTAAATGTCCCGAAATTCTGACGTCACATTTCCTGGCCGGCGGGACAATTTAGTTACGGAAGTGCACTAGCCCCGTCCGGCCGATATTACCGCATGACCACTGTCGACCTCGTGCCTGCTAATCCTATTTTTGGTAACTCAATTCCGTAAGGTTTTTTTTTATTTTAGTTGATCTTACTATCAGTAATATGTTTATTATTATTATTTTATTTTGTCTTCAGTTATGATGAAAAAATAACTCCATTTTTTTATTATATCATTTTTAGTATTTAGGCGTGCTTTTTTAGCAGAGGTCCTATATAGAAAACTACCGCGCAGCATAGTGCCGCAGCACAGTGCTAATAATGAGAATTCACATAAATAACCGACATCTTGAACATTTTAATTATACTTATCTATATCGCAGGGTACCACATATATCTACAAAATTATAAAAAAAAACCTGACTGCGTCTTGCTTCTCGCGTCTGGACTGGTTTTTTTTTTAAATTTTGATGTACCCATGTCACTCTCATGACAAAGATGAATCTATTGACACCACTTACATAAAAATAAGATAAGCCCTATAGGCTTTAGAATAAGAAATATACACACATACATACTTACACTCGTAACCTACGTAAACATAACCCTCCTTCTTTAAAAGTCAGGTAAAAAGAGGATTCCGATGACCTACTACAATGGTCGCCCGCTACTATGGTCTTTCAGTAAAAAAGTAAAAAACATGTTCAAAGGAAAAGCTATTTTTTTTTACTATTTTTTATTCTTTCTTTGTATTTCTAAGTATTTACCTACTTAGGGCTTAAATTTTTTATATTTTACTTTTCTTATAATAATGAAATCCTACTAATATTATAAACGCCAAAGTTTGTAAGTATGGATGGATGTTTGTTACTCTTTCACGTAATGGACGGATTTTAATGAAACTTTACAATAATATAGCTAATACATCAGAATAACACATAGGCTACAATTTATAAAGATATAATTTATACAGTTTGTACCACCGCGAGGTTCAACTAGTAGTGGTTTATTTTTTGACGACCTTAACCGTGAAAACCGTACAACGTAATAAAACGTCTTATGTGTTCATCAGCTGAGGCGACAGCAATAATGTTTGTTAAAGAAACACTACCTATAGTAATTGATTTAATGGATATTTTAGTGATTACATTATATGTTAACATTAATGTATTCATTTACGTCACTTTTCGTAGTTTATACAGCTGTCTGTCTTTTGTACGACTACCTACAATTGGACCTTGAAAATGCCATTAAACAAATTATAAATATAATGGATTTAATATTAAATCATGTCCATACTATTATTCATTTTCAATTCCTTGAAAGTATTGAAATAAATAGTACCTATAATATTTACCTTGTGCGTGTAAGGTACTTAATATAAAAATGGTATTAACGCAAAGACCCACGCGTCTAGTTTTGACACCTAATTCTTTTTACACACACGGCGTTGTTGTACTATTCAATGTTGTACTATACATTAATAAAAATTGAATATACCTACGAATGTGAATCACCAAAATGAATATACCTACGCGCATAACTTTCGATCGAATGCACCAAATTGGATAGTTCTTTCTTTTAAGCGTTTGTTATATTCGGGACAAGGTTTGTATTGAAGAAAACCGAAAGAGTTATATTTTAGAAGTTCGCTACTGTACTCAACCCGTAAGAATATTAAGACAATTTCTTTTGGGAAAATTAAACATATGCACTAAAAAAGGATGGCGGTGAGAAGTTCGCCGGGTCAGCTAGTAATAAATAATTTAATTTTTTTTAGTTATCCAATAGTTAGTAAATATTAGACATAAATTTTAAAATCAATAAATTGCAGAATTTAAATATAACGAAGAATGGAAATTTTTAAACTCGATAATAACAGTCGTGTAACTACTGAAATAGTTATAAGTATGTGTATTTAAGTCAAGATGTATATGAACACGATTAGACATGTAAAAAACCCCAAGTTTTTTATGCATCCTAATTATAACAGGTAAGATAAAGCAAGTTTATAGTTTATACATTTTCAACTAACGTGCTAACTTGAATTTTATTTTTACAAATGTCCATGGACGGTGGTAATCACTTACCATCAGGCGATACGTCAGCTCGTTTGCCCCCTACTCAATAAAACTAGCTAAGCTAAGAGTATTTGTATTTTTTCAAACATGTAGGTACTAAGTTTAGTAAAGTCTTTACTTAAGTTAGGTTGGTCTTTTTCGACTGCTGAATTTGAAATCCGATGACTCACAAGACAATTGACTGTTGACCTTGACCTTGTAACTTCACTAAAACATAGTTAAATATATTATTTTTTGTATGACCAGGAAGGAATCTGCAAAAAGTATTTAAATGAACGAGTGTAGAATTTTTTTCACATACGTTTTATAAGATCGTTATCAAATCAAAATTAAAAGGTTACGTAAAGTCGGTAGCAGCCGCATATGAAACCAATGTCATACATAACACTAATGCAATTAAATAATTCGTATGACCGCAACGGTTAACCTACATCAACTCGGCGTCAAGGCAAACCGCTAGAGTCTTCTCCGGCAATCGACTTCGTAACTTTCAGTCAAAGTTATGTTAATATTCAGTTTGTTTTTGTTGACAATAAATTAGTGTTTAAACACCAGTGTCCAATTTCTTGCTATTTTGAATCTAATTGATTTATTTAAGTATTGAGATTTTCAAAATAAAGTCCCGTTCTAGTACAAAAAAACGTCCACCATTATTATTACTAGTAAATGAATAAATTGCAACGGGTTGATGATGAAATATTACAATATAAAACACGACGATGCAGAAATTCAATAAATCATCTACTTTGAACTTCATTAGAGCGATTGTTTTCAACTGCGGTAATCGGGTATTTTCTATGTTTGAAGATTATTTGTCTATTTTAAATCTTTATTTAATTACACTTCATATATTGTAAGACCCAGGCAGCGTATATTCCGAAAATTATTTCTAAATATCTAACATAGCAGTAGTTTGGTAGTAACACAAAACTAGCAAAACCTCTGTATTAATTCTCCTGATTTCCAAGTTAAGCTATCTAAATAATAATCAAACGGAATGTGTAAGTTGTACTAAATTCGACAAGTTGAACAGTGTATTAAACCACAGTAGAATTAATAAGCCATCAAATAAGAACATATCTAAGGAAATACTGAACGATTATGATATGACGTGTTCGGATTATTATTTGAGTGTTTGTGGGAAGTATGTTTGGTCATTAATTAATATTTTTTTTACCTACACTTTGTAAGTAATAATAATTTATTGCCTAAGTTATCCTGTTTTCAATAAACGTTGACTGACATTTAAATATTACGGATAAGAGTTAAAACCTACTCGTGGTTGACTGCTTAACTCATTCCAACTAAAAGGAAACCATGATAATATAAATAGATTAGTGGATAACAGGACATTCGGTACCCGGTTCGGCTTTAGTTAGGTTATCTATACTTAGTAAGTATTATGCCATAGGGTATAAAACTCCCCGTGCATAATATACCTTTTCGTTCTGTCAAATAGTAAGACTACGTATTTTAGAAATGCATTTTTTAGCATAACGGACATGAGACAACTTCTCTGATAAATTCATTCGTAATATTGATGCCTTAGCTGTGCATAACTTTCTTCTTTATATCTTTTGACTCTTTTTCCGATTCATTTACTCTATGGGCATATTCCTGATGAATTTCTTATTAATTATTTATAATGATGACACACGCGCACTAGTAGGTTAACATATCAGTACTGAAAGAAAGTTGACATGAGTTTATTTTGCTACACATAATAAATAAATGTTTCGCAACAAAAAAAAAACATTTAACATACAACGCCATCTAGTACCAAGTTAAGCACACACTCTTTTAAACAAACAATAAAAAATTGTAAGTAAATACATAGGAAAACACCCAAACTTCAAAACAAATATTTGCAGAACTTACACAAATTTGGTCCGACCTGCGAATCGAACCTGAGACCTCAAGCAAACCACGCTTACGCTACCAGTTCGCCAACGAGGCAGTCACTTTACACTACTAACTTACCACACAAAAAAGTTTTTAAGATTGCGTGAGCCATTGTATGGCTATATGCAATTCAAATGTCCTCTTACGATATTCTACAGAGTTGTAATATAGTAATTTCCGTTTAATCTTTAATGTTCGATAAAATATATTATACTGATGCAAGAGTGTATCTGTGTGTTAAAATCATTTTGCTACTTAATGGTAGTTCATATTAACTTTATTCTTTGATAGAAGACGATGATACAGAACGTTTATTCTTAAACAATTACTAGACTGATAAACATACTATTTTCGCCTTTTTACATCTTTTTTGAACTATGAAATATGTCTGAGTTTAAATTAGGAAATAATAGTGCTAGTATGAACCAACTACGAAATTGTAAGTTTAAATACCGGATTAAACCACAAATATAATACTCTCCTCATAAATACAGAGCACAACCCTTCTCGCATATATTTTTCTAGTAGGTCGCATCGTCGGGTCGTGAGTCCAAGCCCCTTGACCTACAAAATTCTTGGACAATAACGCCAAACACTGCGTAAGGCACTTCCATTAAAGCGACAATACAACGGATACGTACCTGCCGTGAACATAATATATGCTTGTATGCCTGTAAACTTAGGTGTTCGTACCCATTGTGAACGAACGATGTTATTAGCCTGCCGTTGAGTGGGAATTTATTTGCTGCCTTTGTTGTCACCTTAATAAATATTACGTATTTGATGTTAACATACAACCTACCTAGTTAACGCATCCCTGGAAGAAACAAGACAAATGGGATGGGTTCTTTCTAAGGAGTTTTTGCCATATTTCATACAAAACGTTAGCGAAATATAGGAAAAATTAGGTGTGCGCAATACTTCATCCGCGTGGAATATTGACTTTGAATGGCATTTATATAACCTATCATCACCCCTTACAATCTTGGTTTGCATTCAAAAGTAGACTATGCCCCCTTTCACAGGGTCTAGACTAGACTAGATTTCAATCAGTACTGTAGTTTAGCATGAAAGCGCGACAGACAGACGGAGTTACTTTCGCATTTTTAATATAAGTAACGATAGTCAATATTTAAGTAAGTATTATAAACTTCTTTTCATAAACAGAACTTTACACTTTGTAGAGAGATGGTATATGAGTGCAGTTTCTCTTTAAGTCTCGTAGAAATAGTAATGATTACCAAGCAAAACCAATTATTAATTAAGAACGTAACAATGAAATGTAACTATGTATTACAATTGGTTGCATCGGCGCTTGCGCAAGAGTCGTATGAGGTCGCGACTAACCAGCAGGTATAATGTTAGCAACAGGTATGCACGCGCAATCACGCACCATCGACTTTTCAGTGCATTGTGTAGTTGCATGTATCGTTGATAATCACTTTGATAAGCTGCCTGTAATTGGTTTGTTTCATAATAATTCTAAATTTATTTTTTACAATAACAACAATCATAGGGTAATGCGGGCCACCCGACACGTTGAGGAGTAGTCAAAGCATCTTATTCCGATACGAAACAGTCTATAATTTTTGAGGGAGGAATCATCAAACTTAGACATTTTACAGTCTTTAATATAACACTACTAGATAAGAGGCTCTCTTTGAAAAGGACGTTTCGTTTTTTGTTTCATGGTTTTAAATGAAGTAAACGAAAAGTTAAAGGACTTTGTTAAATAGGTTACATATTTTTATTTACTTATATGGTATACCAACAGCACACACATCATACTCTCTCAAAAATATTACACAGAAATATAGCCATTACAGGCACACATATGCAATCAAGACAAATAAAATACTTTACTTTTTAATAATCTTTACAAGTACTTAACGATGTTAGAATATAAAATAGTAAATAAACATTAACTATTTCGTTACTTTTATTTAACAAATAACATCAGCTTTCTTCTTACTCTATTTAAAGTAAAGTTCAACTTAAGTTAAAGTTCAAGTAAAGTCCTTAAAAAACTGAAATGTTGTTACTTTCTTTCCTTTGGTAAGTAACCTGTGACAAGTTATAATTTCAATGAAAAGTTATTTAAAAATATAAACAATTTAAAACAACTATCTGGTCAGTTGCGCTTCAAATCATGAATGTTTTTGTTAAGTTTTAACAGTCACATTCAACTAAGAGTAAATTAAAACTTCATGCCTTGAACTACCGTTGTTTACAAATATACTATTAAACTAACAACAGATGTTTTAATTATGCCATAGAGCCATTAAGTTATGTTTGGGTGATTGTAACGATTTAGGTGCATAAGGAGATAAGTGACATGCTCGGTGCATGTCAGCCTGTACTGGTGAAACACTGAAAGTTCTAGAGTTGTTTAGTCAGTTTCGACTGAGTATAAAGCAAATGAGGTTTTAATAATCACATTGCTATGTATAAACAGACTGCATCAACCCTCCTCGACTTATCATGGTGTTACTTTTTTATGAAGTGTCAAAATCATAGATATTTTTATTCAGATATTAATTGAAGGACCTCAAAAAAAGTACCTCATTTCTAAAATTTTGTTATGATACTCAAGAAAAAAAAACGTAACTAATAAGCAATCTCTCTTTCGCGTTTATATTATCAATAGCTAAATAGTTATACATAATATTCACCGCGGGAGAGCCACGCTTCGGCATGCATGGGCGACCGGAAATAAACCATGGCCTCACATAAAACCGGCGTGAAACAGCGCCTGCGTTATGTTTCACGGAGTGAGTGAGAATACCGGAGGTCCATACCCCTACCCCTTCCCCCATCCGCCTCCCCATCCTTCAAAGGCCGTTAACGCACTTGTAACGCCTCTGGTATTGCAGGTGTGCATGGGCGGTGGTAATCACTTACCATCAGGTGATACGTTTGCTCGTTTGCCCATATTCCAGAAAAAATATATTATTCATACTAATATTACAAAAATGTAAGTTTGTTGGTTACGCTTTCACGCGAAAACTACTTAACCGATCATCATGAAACTTAAATACATAAGATACTTTTTGTTGAATGCGAGCGAATCAGGGGCGAAAGCTAGTGATTATATAAAACAAAGTCATGATGAGCAATTTATAACTCCATGGTACATTTAATTTATTGAGTTCTAACACCTGCCACACTTCCATCACACAATATGAATATGAACGGTGAACAAGAACGCGGTTACTTAACCATCGTTACAATATCGAAGCGTGAGAAAATATTTCCGTGAATCATTCATGATTGCCTCTTGTTGCTACCATGTGTCGTGGCGTAATTACTTTCGAATCTTGCCTCCGTATACACTCTAACAATGTGTTATTAATAATATTATCACCAATTATTTTCGTTCTGGTGATTGATTGTATAGATTAACTTAGAAGTGAGTCTACTAGTGCTGATCGCATAAAACCTTTTTGCTAAACAGCAGTTTATATTACTAGCATTTGTATTATTGTTACTGTATTGCTTTAAAGCTAGATTTACCCTCTAACATGAAATTTTGTAAGCATATTGTAATGTGTATAGAACAAGACTAATATTATTATCAATTCGAAAGTAACTCTGTCTGTATGTCTGTCGCTCTCTCAAGGCTAAAGTTTTACACCGATTTTAATGAAATTCGAATTTCTTAAGGAAGGACATAGGCTATTTTTACCGCGATAACCGAGCTAAACACGGACGGACCCCGAGCTAAAGCTTGTATTATATAAATCTCCTTCAATTCTTATTTTAAATAAATGAACCATGTAAATGTTCTCACATTTTTGTCTAATATACTTTTCTATATAAATAAAACAAAATTTATATCGCGTTATAAAATCATTATAATTTATAACGGTCATATTACAAGTTAGTTATAACCAAACTTATTAAATAAAAACAGGTGTTAATTATGTAAATTTATTTATTCCTGTCGTGTTTATCGCTAATCTTGATTACCATTTTCCTTCATTAATTTCTTTACATTCATAATTATTATAGAGTTTAAGTATTAAATAAGTATGCATATCAGTTTGTATCTTCTAATGGTGAATAATAACCTACAAAGTTTATTAACAGCCGTGTCATTCAAACGATAGTGGATCTGTTAACAGACTATAAACTCCAAGTCGTCTTATCCCCTTATGGCATGATGATACCTGGGTCGTAAAATATCGAAAGCTTTTAATGCACCTTCATAAACGGAAAGACCGACCGCCACGATCGACAACAACTTGTCTATAACTTGTTTTAACTCTTTTTATTAAAAAAAAATGCTTTAGTTGCCAGAGGATAAAATAAATATGCAGAAAATTATGAATGCAAGTTGTATGTAAATCAAACCAGGTTTATCGGGTATAGGTTGGTAGCGCTATTTTTAAATATCACGATCTTGCTTTTTGACTTTATTAACTAACCGGGTCTAAACACCAGACCATTCCTGGGTATATAATACTACAAGAAGTATCTAGATGACGTTAACTCTTGTTTTAATTATAACATACTAGCTTTTGACTGTAGATCCATCCGCGTGTATGCAGGATATCGAGACAATATAATTATTTTATGTAATTCCTCAAGCATTAAAATATATATGCCAAATTTTTTGAAATCAGTGCAGCGGTTTAGCCGTCAGCCATTCAAGGGTAACAGACAGACAAAGTGACTTTCTTTATAATATTACTTGCATTATTTGTCAAGGGCCATGGTATAACTCCGGTCGAGCCGGCCCATACGTGTCGAAGCGTGGCTCTCCCACGGTATTGGCGAGTTATTTATAAAAAAAATGTAGTTATTAAGAAGACGGTCAAGTTTATCGAGAAGATCTGCATTCAGGTCATAACAGCACACGTCGCCATAGTAGATTATAGGCAAGATAAGGGTTTGCACAAGCATAGTCTTGGTTTTTGAAGACAGAAAAAATCTCAGGCGATAAAGCGCCCGAAGAGTGCCAGTGGCTCTCTGGCACTGGTTTGTAACTTGCTTACGCCAGCTTAACGTGCAATCTAGGTGTAAGCTGAGATCTTTCACAGAGTCGCAAATAGGTAAAGTCGTTCCATTAAAAATTATGGCCGGAAGAGTTTCGGTGACTATTCTGCTCATCAGTCGAGGACTTCCAACTATAATGGCCTGACATTTTAATGGGTTTACTGTCAAGCCACACCTTTTGGACAATATATTAATCAATTCTAGATCTCTGTTAACCATATCTATTGCTAGCGAAATATCCTCAAGTTTAGCTCGCGAATAGAACTGAAGATCATCAGCATACAGATGATACGCACAATGAAATACCACTACTCCACACTATAGGAGATCAATGTATACAGAGAATAACAAAGGAGCAAGAATACCGCCTTGAGGGACGCCAGAGTCAAGTTCACACTAATCTGAGTAAGATTCTTCGACACGGACAGACTGTTGGCGTCCCCGAAGATAAGATGAGAACCATTCCAGCGCTTCCGGTGAGATCATAAGATGGGAAAGGATAGGTAGGGGGACATCATGATCGGGAGAAGTCGATCAGCACTAGAATAGTGATCTCTGTGTCCTCCATACCCGCCCCAACATCGCCAGTCACTTTGAGAAGTGTGGAAGTAGTGCTGCGGCCAGGCCTGAAAGCGGATTGTAACGGTCTCAGGAGGCTATTTTCATAGATGAATTTAAAAAACTGTTTAAGCACTCATAATTCTAGAACCTTGGAGAGGAAAGAGAGAATAGAAATTAGTTTGTTATGGTAATTATTATTTTGAAATGTAAAAATAAATCTGATTTGGTACTAATGCATATTATAATAAAAAATAACACGATCTTTTTTATCCAATGAAGCCAAAAGGAAGGGTAATAGTCATGGCAGTCTATGAATGTTTTATTATCGCACCGTAGCATCTAAACTACTAAACCAATCATAATGAACGGGGTATCTTTACAGTCATAATAATGAATCCAAGAGTGTGGCCACCATACTCATTGCAAATGCAGATAATGCAACAACGTAGCATGATGACCCAAACCACGGCCGCCTAGTAATGCATCTGCATTATTGGGCCTCCGGTCTCGCACTCACCAATGAAACACGACAGCACGAATACTGTAATTTTATGGTAATTTGTGCGAGGGCAGTACCGCTCCGGTTGAGCTGGCCCGTTAGTGCTGAGCTGTTACCTTGGATTTGTTTAATGGTTGCTAATTTGTTAAAGCTACCAATATGACTACTCTGACCGATGGAAAGCCTGAGTAGAATCCAAGAGTGGTGGTCACCATCCACGTCACCGTGAAGAGAATGGTGACCATCGTTCTTGATATAGAGGACAAACTAGCGCATGATAAGTGTCTACCGGCACCGACCGCCACCTTTTAAATATCATAAGAGGATAATTTCACTCAAAGGCTTTGTGTGTTTTTTGTGAGTGGAATCACGCTCTTTTCTTAAAGTTTTGACCGGTCCATAAATACTGTAAGCCTATTTTTTTTCCATTAAAGTTTTATTCAAGTTTTAGTCCCAACTCTTCTGAACTCATCAACAAGTGCAAAAATCTTTATGAAGAGCTGATTAAGGGTCCTGAGTTGATTCGACCCGAAGAGTTGGCGAAAATCTTTGTAACTTTTCCTTTTCTTCTAACTCTCATTCATTAATGAACAGAAAATTTTGTATTGAAAAATAAAGTAACTTAGTTGCGTTTCTGTAAAAAACTTTGTTTACAAGATTTCAAAGATTGTTTGTCTCTCAAAACAAATCTTTTGATTTTTAATCTGTTTTACAAAATTCATAAACCTCAACCTTACGAAAATACGTCAAACACGTCATGCCTAAATTATCAAATATTTTATTCCTTTCGTGTATTTTCAATAAATATTAAAAATGACAAGGGGTCTTATTACGGACGCACATACCCAATATACCAATATAAGCTTTAAGCATTCAACTTTCGTAATGAGAAAATTTGTTGACATAAATACTGAACTTTTACTTGCCTTATTACGAAATATAAAGCATTGATTGTATCTGTTGTCCTGCTTCCATCAACTATATAAAGAAATAAAATTGGAGTGTCTGTTTGTATTTTAATATTAAAATAACCGCTTTTTACCAAATGCATATATCTGTTTGTTCTGGCTTATCTCCGGGACAGCTAGACTGATTTTGACGGGACTTTCATTGGCAGATAGCTGACGTAATAAGGAGTAACTTACAGCCCACCCCAAGCTGTTACCTGCGGTTGTAAGTATACAACAATAACCGCAGGTAACACCGAGGGACTCAGCTAATCATAAACATATATATTGCAGTAGTTGGTCCACTATGTTTTTTTTCAATTTGCTGCCAAAATGACTCCACTCAGCCTGATAGAAAGCTTCAGTAAAATTCAGGAGTGGTTGTCACCATCTTCACTATGGATGCGGACAATGCAGCATGGTGACCTTCACTACAGTGGTCTAGTGAGATGTTTTTTCACGCCCCGCCCGAACGACCTGAGATCATAGACGGAGGGAAACATATGCGATGGTAGCGGAAGTCCAGGTTTTAACTGCTTGGCACAGAAATGAAGAGCCGAACCTTATGGATCAGGATCAAATTTCAACCACTCTAAAGCGGTAGAGGTTGATCATCTATACTAATATTATAAATGTGAAAGCTTGTGAGGATGTTTGTTACTCTTTCACGCAAAAACTACTGAACGGATTTGGATAAAACTTTACAGTAATATAGCTGATACACCAGAATAACACATAGGCTACTGTTTGCCGCGATAACCGACGTAAACGCGGGCGCAGCCACGGGCATAAACATGTTTAATATAAAGATAACGTTATGACCAACATGGTGTCTTAAGGTTTTACAAATTAAGGTGGGGATATTTAAAACATGTTATTGCCACTTATCACTTCTTTTTTTTATAATTTTTTATAATCCTTATTTTTTTAAAATAAGAATTATAAAAATTTATAATCCTATTTTTTTTTAAAATAGCTAATGTTGGAATTCCCAACATTATCTATTTTAAAACAAATACAGTATTATGGATATTTGTTTATCAAGCTTCAGTAACTGCTTCAACAGACTACAAAAGCCCACAGCTGGCCACATATACTTTTCCTTAAAAGAGATGTTTTGGTATTTATATATTTTTTGCGACAAAACTATGTAAATCCATTCAAACAGCTTCTATTATTTTATAAGTTATACTATGCATAGTGTACATAATACACACACATGATATATGTTACGTCTCGAACGATAGGCGCCGGCGCAGTGCCGCATTTTATTATAGCAAAGCACTAAGACATTTAGATGCAAATTTATAATACATACAACTGTAATAGCGGCCATTCAATTGTATTCGTTTAATAATAGGTGAAAATATAAATTTCGTTTTTAATACTGTCCTAACTACAGGCATTAAGCAAAGTAAAAAGAAATCATGATTTTATACATTTTTACCACGTTTGCTCCCTTTTATACAAATTAGGCAGTAGAATAAGCCTTACTGATTAATTTCGTCAGACTTATTTTCTTCAGCACAGCATGTAAGTTCGTGTACTTGCACAATTTCGGGATCTAAAGAGGACGATTTTTTTCACACACATTATTTTCATCGTGAGCATATTATATACTTTAATTCTTGACATACGCATCACATTAATCATATCATGCTGTATTTTATGACATGTATGACAAATTGAAATCGTTTTAGGTGAACTAACTTGGTTGGCGCAGAATTCTTTCCACATGAAAAAAATAGTTTTTAAATAAACTATAATTACGTATGTATTTAGAACTATATGTGCCCTGTTGACAACATTAGGATTGCCTCTTAACACTTGACTGGGACTGTAATTATGTGTAGTAAAGTAAGTGTTTTGGGAAAATAATTAGAATTCTACGTAAAAAACAGAAATATGCATGTGAAATTCGACAAAAATGGTCTATGTTATGTTATCTAGTATGTAAAATTACCGTTGTATTTTCGCTAGTAACACTCGCAAGTAAGTTATCGCAATTGGCACATATCGATAATACCAAATAACGTTTTCCTTACCAAATGGCATAATAACGCCATATGCAGCAGGTTTATCAATGCATTGGTATATCGCCAAATGTCTGGAGCTATATCAGGAATGCATTTAAACTAATTTATGAGCTCTCTAATGTAGGTATATTACAGCAACACTAACTTATGAACCTATAATTTATTTTGGGCAGTGCATCGTTGCCACCAGTAAATTAGGAATCACCACTACACAGTTACTTCGAGGTCCATTGACTCGATTCAGAAATTAACCTCGAGGATTGTTGATTCGATATTCACGAGCAGTATTTATCCCAAGGCTGTATTTTCTTTTAAAGCTTAACTGCTTAGGAGACATTACACATCTCTATCTGTGTGCTACCGATTGCATAATGGTCTGTGTTCTGAGACACCGTTTGACAAACAAGGCTACAGTTCCCGGTAACACTGCTGGACACTGAAAATGCGTTTTTAAATTTTGATATTAGTTGGATTAGGGTGGGAAGCAGATGGATCACTCAGGTTATGATAACTTATGCAGATGAAAAGTTGTTTCCATTTTGGAGACCGCCATGTCGTGCTATAAAATCAAATATAGATTTCATTATGCATGAAGGCATTCACGCAGGGGCGTTTGTTAGCACGATTAGCCTATTGCGATGTCAGTAACTATTGCTTAGGCACACGCAATGTTGTACATCGTTGTCGTCATAGGTAAATGTGTGCTATTTGTGCCAAAATGAAATCATCCAAATATTTGACAACAATGAAAATATTGTAGGTAAGGTCAGTTTCTTAAAATAATACTTGTAGATACAGGTATTGTAATAGTCTCCATTAAATAATCTTTATACAGTTCATAACTAATTAGTTCTCTTAAAATACATCGACGCGATTGCAAATTCAAAATGTTTTATATTTATTTATTTTCGTATTTGACACACTCAGAAAAAAAAAAATCTCATGTCCAAAATGATTCGAGGTTAAATGCTAAATTCTCTGGGCCATGTTTTTAATACTTGAGTAATGTGCGTCGTCAGATGCAAAGCTGTTTTTAGCCGAGAAATTTCGTGACTAAAATTTAAGCAGTTGTCAGCAGTAAATGTGTTTGCTGTAATTGCCTATCCCTTAAAGCGTGTTACGTGAACATTTTTTTTATACATTTCTCTACCCTTAACTTTATGAAGTGTGATTATTAAAAAGGTTTTTCAAATATGTTTATTACAGTATGCCTTTTTAATTTTATATTTTTGTAATGAGTTAAGACTCAGCGAATTTTAACGCTTTTATTTATATGTTGCCTATTGATTGGGGTATAATTTAAAAATAGAGATAAAAAAGAAGTTTTAAGTTATTTTTCTACTCCAGATAAAGTAAATTAGGTGCAAAAACGTAATATATAAACAAACACAGTTTCGTGTTTATAATATAAGTTAAGAATCACAACCTCTTAGCAATTTCAGGTCAGTTAGCAATAAAAAACGTAACTTAATTTTGAAAATAAAGTTAAGTTTTAATGACTTCCAATAAACGATTTTATTAAATCTCAGACAGCGATTATCTCAAACACGACAACTTGTTAAGATAATCGGCGCGTCAGTAAAATTAACGACCCTCAAACTTATTCCCTCGTAAATCTTTTAACGTGCGGCGGCTGTAGGATTCTGTATTAGTGTAGATTTTAACTAAATTAGAAATCTTATTAATCTTGATATCACTTTTTGACTTTTAACTATTTATATACCTTCAATGAACATGTACTACCGGGACCGGTAAATATGGTACAGTACGCGGTGTCGTCCTCGAAGTGGTTTCAAAATATATCTACCTTAAGGTAGACGAATTCTGGAGAAGAGACCGCGTTAGGGAGAATGTAGAATAGGACGCCCACAGGCCAGGATGAGCGACGACTTACGCAGGCAGGAGCTAGATGCAAGAAGTTTAATATCGATCAGGGTGGCGTGCAATGGGAGAGGCCAATGTCCAGCAGTGAACTGCAATAGCCTGATGATGATGTAAAAAATATCAGTGTGGTAAAAATGAAAATAATTTTGTAACTCATGAGGAAATCTTATATTTCATTTGACGTTAAATTAGTCCTTACAGATTTATTGTAACAACTAATATTGTTCCAACTATTATTTTGCGTATACAGTTTAAAATCACAATACCCTTTAGGTAGCTTATATGCATCACTTAGCTTGATTCAGCTATCGTGCTTTAGATAAAATAACTAGTTGTAAAAGCACTTCAAATTCCACATTTTTTTTACTTCTTCCAAAGATATGATGGTTTAAATTGGTAGATTCAGATCGCTTCAAATTAAGCTTATGTAATTCAAGTACTGTAAGCTGCTAATAGCTCCTGCTTGTAGTCAGAACAATGCCGTAAATTTATATAACTACTATTAACTAAGTCAGGGTGTCCTACTTACGTAAGAACTTAAAGTTCCAAATCACGAAAGTTTCATATTTTTAATTTTAAAATTAGCGCTTGTCAATAAACTAAAGTCAACACTAGGCGTAGAAAATCGTATCCCAAAAACATAATAGAGTGGACAGGAATCGCTGCGCATTGTAGAAGAACCATTTATAAATATAGAGATGATAATGTAAAGTTGATGGCCAACCGCTATTAGTGGAGGGGCGCTATAAGAAGATTAGGCGTGAAGCCCGTTGATATTTTTTAATTATTTTTCTATCAAGCTGTTAAATTTTTTATCACTTTTATAGTTTATTTACTACTAACGATCTCTAGAAATTTATAGTCTCTTTTTTTTCTTTTATGAACTAAATTTTTAAACATGCTCTTACTTTTCAATTTTTTTTAAGATGACTTGTACTGCCAACACAATATAAAAATATATAAAATATTGTGCTTCTAAAAACGAAATTTTTTAAAATTAATCACCTCTTTTAGACTTGTAACAAATCATTTTCATTACAATGAAAAATGAGATTTTTTCCAATAAAAAACAAAGAAACCGATAAAGAAAAAAGGAAGAAATACAAGAGATGAAAAATAATTTAACATTTCATAATGACTTAAATATTCTATTACAACCAAATAAACAAACTTTATCCGTATTATTTAACAGGAAAAATAATGAAAGTTTCTATTTCTATTTTTGGTAATGTCAATATTATTTTTATTCAATTCTCAGTATTTCGTCCCGCACTGAAGAGCTCTACAACCATGTACCTACAACCCTGGAGAATACGAGTACATGTTGGCAGCTTTCCAAATTTCGTAACTCTCGATGTCAAAACTCACATGCAAAATGGAGATTTTCATCGGAACTTACCTTCTCGTAGCGTTAAATGAGACTTCAAATATGGTTACTATCACTTCTATGGCTTTGAGCGTGTGAAATATTTACCTGGAAATAAAAAAAAACGTACAATAGGTATACCATTAAAACTCACAATCTGATCTAATAAGATTTGAAATGGGACGTTCTACAGACTGCCTATTTCAGTTGTTTCAATCTTTTATCATCTCAGTCGAAGAACGTCTCCTGCTGGACATATGCCTACCACAAAAGTTCATTGTTAAAGTTAAAACAAAAATTATTAGGAAATAGGTATTTCAGAGTGTGGGACTGTTAGATCCTTATCCTAGAGAATTACGTCAAGGTTCTTTTAAGAGTCCATTTTAAAGTTCAGAGGGCATAAGTTTGCTCGAATTCGCATTCATTCAAAGAAAACAAAAGACATTCAAAATCAGAAAGGCACTGTTAATAAAGTGAGAGTGCGATTAAAAAATAGATGTGCTTAACAAACCGTACCGGCTCTCGTTTATCTAGGCATTCACGCCCACTAGCCACGATAATATGTTGGTAGTATTAGATTGCTTATTTGGGTAAAAGTACTGTTAAGCTGTTTTAATGTCCAGATACTTTACCGTTTCGACTTATTTACTACAACAATACATTGGAGTTTCATTTTTTAAATCAATGGAGCAACAAATCTTTTATATTTTACAAGCGATTTGTATGTTCAACATCTTTCGATCACGAGCATACAACTAAAATATGTGGTTAAAATCCCCTTTTCGTTCATTACTGGTCTCTTACTTAGTGGAAAAACTATGCAAATGTAGGAGGGAGAACGTTTAACTTCATAAAAAAACGATTTGTCTCATACATTACACAGCGACATTTTCATAAGTTTTAATAATATTTTACAAACGATAATAAAATTACAATCAATTGTAGTGTTTTTTAATCTCTCTTTTGAAAAATAATGAATAAACGTTTATAATAATAATAAGTATTTTGGACATCGAACCCACAAAGACATCCAGCCGCAAAATAAGTAGAGCTTTTACTATGAACGCTAAATTGACTGATCAATTGAACATGCGAAATCTGATGATGACTGACACTTGGCTCAAAGAAATCTTGTTTACTAATATTTTTATAATACCTGCTAATTAAACACGTGTATGTAATTGTGGCCATTATGACATAGAGGCAAATGAAATGTAATGTTACCGTCGCATGCTTAGTATCAGTTGGACGCAAAAGATTAGAAACAATACCGTGCTCGATGCGCCCACAGCTGGACGAAAGAAAAAATCATGGCTACGTAATATCCGTGAGTGGACCGGTATCACATCCGTTGAAAAACTGTTCCGCCTGGTCAATGGTAAGGAGAAGTACAGGAAACTAACGGCCAATCCTCAGAATTGTAGAGGCACCCGAAGAAGAAGAAGAATATAATTATGGCGTTGATATAACTTATGCTTGACCCACAAATGAATGTAAGGTTAAACTTGTAGCTGAAATTTAATAAATGAATTAACTGCTAATCCTTTTCCACTACATGAAAGCTCATGTTATCTGTGAACTCTAGATTAGAATAAATGATAGTGCAATTAATGGGACTACTAAGATGCAATCAGGACAATCCAGTAACACACGTACACATTATCAGATCAAATTATTAAAGTAATACTGAGCTTGATACATTTCAATTACGCTTACCTATATAGACTGACTAGGCTGGCTCAGTGGCGCAATGTAAGTGTATGCGACTGCTGCTGAAGAGATCTCGAATTCATATCCTGGTTCAGACCAAATGTTTGTATGAACTACAAATAATTTTTACGGAGTTTGGGCGTTTTTGATGTAAAATATGTATGTATTTACAAAGAAAAGGTATATATGTACTCTATCAGCTATTACAGTACAAGCACTGCTTAGTGTGAAGCTAGTTGGCGTTATGTGTTAGATTTCCGAAAGATTTATGTCTGTTAGTAGAGCCACGCTGATTTCAGCACGAACGGGCTGGTTCGACCGGGGTGGTACTCCTCCCACAGAAAATCAACGTAAAATGACAGTATTCGTGCAGTCGTATTTCGTTGGTAAGTGTGAGCCCGGAATCCCAATCATGCAGAAGCATCACTAGGCCGCCATGGTGTGGGTCACCATGCTACATTGTTGCATGTCTGCATTCGCAATGAATATGGTGATCACCATTCTTGGAATCAGCTTATGCTTTCCATCAAGCAGAGTAGAGTCGTATTTGCAGGGCCATACATAAAAAAAGTATAGCTATTTTGTGCCTTACTACAATGATCAACGAGTAGTATTGGTATATATTATATATATGCGTTAGTATGCAGACTAACGCAATTCATATCTTAACGATATGATAATAAATTTCAAGGTCTCATTACTGTGAATTTGAAATGTAAATGAATAACAAACACTCAGGGTATGCCAGAAATAATTACTTATACGAGTATATGTATAAGTAGGTATATGTTGATTCCGCCACATGCGAGACGAATATCTAATTAAATATTACAAACCTTATTTAACAGTTAATGGTAACAAATATGTATCACTTTTAAATGCTGGCAACGTTAACAATATTAAAATATTATCGAAAATGCCATAATAACTAACATGATCATTATTTATTTTAAACTAACTACCAAAAGTAAATATTTCAATGAAAACCTGTTCAACGATCTTAAAAAAACACGCACATACTAAATTACATCAAGAATTTTAATGCATTCCAATGGAATGTCATCGGGGCCCTAATGTCATAAATATAAAAATGTTTTTTTTTGTTTTAGCTGCGAAGATGACCCGACCCTACCCCGCTTAGTGGAAAATTAATACCTTGAACCTGCTAGAAAATGTTTCATTAGAAAGTATAAAATTACATTACACTACTAAGTAAGTACTTCACCTTTGTTAGGCATAATCATAAGCGATGAGTGACGTATTTGACGACAAATAATACTATATTATTCTCCTTTGAGCCCGTTAGATTCAATCAGAGGCACGTACATTGAATATGGAGACGTCTTTGTTGTAGAGTGGTATAGCCATTGCGAATAGGGCGAATCTTCGTAATTATAACGTGAGCAAACTACCTACGTATGGTTCGGCGTGTTTGAGGCGCCTTAATTACATTGACACAAGTATTAGAGAACTATATTCGATAACACACGTACTTTAATGAATATTAATAGCAGCTCGCGCTGAAATACTCTTTTATGGAAATTCATCATTTCACAGCTTTTTTTACAAGTAGGTAAGGTAGGTTAAGAAATATTGGTATCCTGACTGTAAAAGGAAATCCGAACAAAAAATGTTTGATGTAACCAAGTAACAATGAATTTACGATACATATTATTGACCAAAACAAAATAAGCATAATTAAGACGAGGAAAATACGTATATAAGAACCAAAAACATTAAAATTCAATACGACATAAGTGTTACTTTGTGTCCTTTAATAAAATATAAATATTAGTCAACAGAAGTGGAAAATTTATAAGTAACGAATTTACTGTTATTTACTTTAAATATTTTATAGTTTTATTTACTTAAAAGCTGTACTTAAAAAAAAACTAGAAGCTAATCGCTACTGAAAGGTACACCGTCCCATATTGTCAATATCAACGTCATTGTGGGTACTATTATTACAGTTTGTAACAAGGTGGCTCGCTTACAAAAGAAATTTACATGAATCCGGCTGAATCCATAAAAATAACGCGCGACAGACGAGTCGATAAGCCTCGGGTATCATTAGCTTGGGACAGACTCAGGCGATCACTCACTTGTGTGGCCTCCAATTCGAATGGGCCCACAGAAAAAAATCCCAGATATCAATTTTCTTTTCCTCATTCTTCCTACGATCAATTCTAAATTGAAAATCCCGAGAGATATGGAATCATTCAAAGCCCTTATTTGAGAGTAGCGAATAAAAAAGAATACGATAACTGGAAATTACCGACATTCTTCAGAAGTGCACGAGAATCTCTCGAGACTCTGCTTCCATACGATTTAAATGAGGTAATAAACTTAAAATTATTGAAAACATAACAGGCAATTTACTTTAGTACAGAAATGAGATTAATATGTAAATCAAAAGTATTCAAAATAATAAAAAATATACCTAGTTAAAAAAAAAAACTTTGAGATGAGATCGAAAATGGATCGTGTTGTAACCTAAAGTATGCCGAGGATAGGCTTGCAGCACTAAAGCTGTTTACAGCCAAAGTATTTTTTTCGAGATGTTGTATTAATATTATAATTTATATAACATCATACGGTTTACTTTATATTATTCAACAATAAAGAACGCAAGTGGGTTGTATATTTATTAGGATTGTTAGTGGTCAAATGTTGTTTCTGTTAGTTAATTGAGGAAAAAGGAAAGTTATTCTATAAATGCCGGGGGAAAATACCAGGGTCGAAAGGCACTTCTTAATAATAAAAAAGGTGGGTTGATATCTAAATTACCTAGTCTATTTTCGTATTGTTTGGTATATATAAAAATAATAAATATTTCGGACCTCTAACACAAAACGCCATCGAGTGCCAAGCTAAGCAGAGCTTGTGTTGTGAGTACCAGATAATTTATATAAATACATATGTATATACTTTTTTGTAAATCTTATTAACATTATAGACGCGAAAGTTTATAATTATGGATGGATGTTTCTCTTTCACTTAAAACTACTGAATGGTTTTTTATGAAACTTAACAGTAATATAGCTTATACATCAAAATAACACATAGGGTACTATTTGCCGCGACAACCGACATATTAGCGGGCGGAGCCGTAGGCAACAGCTAGTACAAATATAAATTCTATGTACACGTTATACTCTTTTAATACAAATATAACTATATTTGTAAAATTACAGTACCATAACAGTCTGTTTGGAACAAACAGACGGTATAATAACGCAAACGATATTTTTATTTTCTGCTTAAACTAATATTAAAATAAAAAATTATTTGTGACAATTTATCGTATATCAAAAACTAGATAAAAATAAATAAAATCCTTTGACTGTACCTACATTACATATATTACCAAAGATGAGAAGAACCGTTGCTTTTTAAGCATTTTAAATTCCATCGGTGCACCACCAAGAAGTTTCGTAACGGTTGCCAGCTGAACTTTCAAACAGTAACGACTTTTCCCATCTTCTTACATTTCATGAGACAATCAAAGTTCGGAAACAATGTAAAGATTTTTTTGTAATCTGCTACTGCACAGAACTTTTAGATGTTTATTTTATTTTCATATCTTCAATTTAAATAAAATAGTGCTTGCACATTGTATTTTGGTCGGAATATCACTTCAAGGAAAATTTCCTTCAATTGATGGTCAGTCTATATATAACAAAATCCCAGGTGTACATTTTTTGTAACGATAGTTATCTTTATCTATCTAGATAATGGACTAATATACGGTTAACGGATGTATGGCATTCACCCTCTCCTGAAAGGAGCAGAGGAGACCCGAGCCCAGCAGTGAGACATTGTGGGTTGTCGATGATACGGTTAACACATCGTAATCTAGTTTGCAAGTGAACAGAGCTTGTACTATGAAAGTTAGATTATCATACTGTACCCAAAAAACGACCAAACTCCGACACAAATATTTGCAGATCATACAAACACTAGTATTGACACTGAAATCTAATCCGAGTCCTCAGCACAACAGTCACATACGGAACTACTACATAGTAATATAATTAGCGAACATTGAATAGAAAGAACAGTTATTGCGAATACTGTATCAATCTTTTCAATATTTACGCAACTGTTGTGTAATTATTCTAATTACTTTTATCGTTATCTTTTTTTTTGTGGAATAGGGGGCAAACGAGCAGACGTATCGCCTGATGGTAAACGATTAACGCCACCCATGGACACCCGTAACACCAGAGGCGTCACAAGTGCGTTGCCGGCCTTGGGGGATGGGAAGGGTTGGATTATGGGCCTCCGGTATCCTCACTCACTCGGTGAAACACAGCGCAGGCGCTGTTTCACATCGGTTTTCTGTGAGGCCGTGGTATCATTCCGGTGGAGCCGGCGCAGACATGCCGAAGTGTGGCTCTCCCACGGGAATCTTTTGACATTCAAGTATTAAGAAAGAAAAGCTATAAATATAACAACATAAAAATGTGGCTACATATTCATGATCATATTATTGATTCCATTATCAAAGCAATCGCATATAAATATAAGTTCGAAATGTCTTTTACGTAAAGAAGTAAATTACTAAAACCTCTTTCGAGGCTTTCGAACGCAAAAGAAGCTGATTTAACAGAAATAAGGATTTGATAATGACATAAAAGAGCAATTCTACTAAATGATCTTGTGATACGCAGCAAAAAGAACTCTGGCGGTATTTTTTGAGGCACATTGAAGATCGATATGTGCTACGTATATCTGGTACAGCTTTGTATGCGCTATCGTGCTGAGTAAGACTGTGTAATTGATTATAAGTACCACATTTGAGAGCGTCTTTTGTAATTTATTTTTAGGTCGAAGTATCAGAAAATATTTTGTGACAATATAACAAAAGACAGAGTGAAATTTATACCAATTCAGTTGATTCCACAAAAATGTATTATTTGCAGTCAATTAATTGAAAAGAGACATTATATATAGTGTGATAAAGTTCATACAACGTTTTAATGTAATTTGAAATAAAAATTGCATCATTAAGTTGACAAAACCACCATTCGCTAATGCGTAGTCATGAAAGTAACTAATGTTAATTTTAATGTAAACAAACCGATAACCATAACATGTTATAGTATTATTTTAGTTCTTGAATTGTAACATAATGTTTTGTTACATAATATCGTTATGTCACACTTTCCTCCCTCGCGTGTGCAAAATACCAGAATTTCTCTATCATTTAAACAATGAATTTAATATCATATAGTTTCTGGATTGCCTTTTATCGTTAACGCTGCGTGAAAAGTGCATTTAGAAGAAATTAATGTAGCATGTTACTTCGGAACTCTCTTATTAAGTGTAGTTTTACAACTCGTTTTATTTGACTAAAATGTGATAAGAATAAAAGTTTATTACATCTTACATAATCGTTAATTAAGTATAGTGTTAAGTCACGAACAACTGAGTTTCGTAATTTTGTAGATTTTTAGTTATAAAAAGTTATTTCTCAGTTGTGTAAGGTTTTTATAAATTAAATATTGTTGATTTGTTTCAAAGAATCTTCGTGAAATTTAGATACAAAATTTGTGTACGTCATAAATCATTGTAAAATCAGAAGTTGTGTTAATTCCCGTGAAATCTGCAAAGCAAATTAGTTAGTAGTTAATATTAGTAAGACTCTATTCAGTTTGATGCAAAATAGTAGGTAGGCACTGTGGATATACTTTTCTTTTATTTATGCCTCGTTGTTTAGGTGCAGCTTAAATTAATAATTAATTGACAGTCTTAATTCTCTCGGCTTTAGTCTCTGTAGACCGACATTCTTTTCTCTTTTCCTTTTTTTTTACGACAACTCCCGCTTTTGGAATAAACATCCTGTATCGCCGGAACATTACAAAGATACAAGTAACGAACGCAAAAAACACCTAGACTCAGAACAACAATTTGTAGATCACAAAAAGTTTTGACCCATGTGGGCTTTGAGTCTACAACATCTTCTTGCAGTGGAAAACGGCATGGCGGCCACTTTAACCACTAGGCCTACCGTGCAGTCAAACATAGTGATATGAATTCAACAAAGTGATTTTATAAGGTTTCTTTTTGAGGTATGGAATTATAACAGTGGCACTTGAATTTGCATTATACACCTCAGTAGAAAACTTAAGAGCATCAAAATCCTCTTTCTACCTACACCTCTACTTGAGACACCAAATTATAAGATAAAATCAAGTATCTTAAAGTATAAGCAAATTGAAATACTCTTAATGGTTAAAAGACAATTTGTAATAATCCACTCGTCATTATCCAATGTTTTTCGAGAATGTATCTTATTTCATTACAATAAAGACTGAATCTTCTTTAAAGGCACACGGTAATGCAGAGTCCAAAGAGGGGAACATTACGGAACTCGAAGCACAGTGGAGCACAAAGCCGATCGAAGCAGGTCAAAGGTGTCTTATTCATACGTTGTTAGCAATCTTCTTTAAACCGTCTGAGATTCATTCAAATCACTTTTTTTTGTAGTAATCTTGAACAAACTCTACCGTTTAATGTTTTTTTGATCTAATAAAGTTTTATACTATTGTATTTGCCATACACGTACAATAAAAAATATTCGTTTAAAAGAACTTTTAATTTAATTTAATAAACTAATTCTAATTTCTTTCAACTAGAGAAAAATAGCTCTGTAATGGCTGAAATTTGAACGGTAAGGATTTTTTTTAATTGGATGATGTATGTTGTCATTGAAAAAAGTGTTTACCCATGTTGCTATGAAGGATTACTGATGCCCATTAATGCTCTTAACACATGTATGGTGTTTTGGAATAGAATTGTTAAATACCAAAACTATATAATAGCATTTTAGTGTTAATGTTAAAATGATAAACTTTCATTCCTATAAAGTGATTTCATGATGCAATTTAATTTAAAAAGGCAGATACTTCTTTATCTATAATTTACTAATGTATTCATGAATAATTCTAATCGTCTGACTGTCCATAACTATATATAAAAGTAACATAGTCTGTCGCAATGCACAACACTTTAATAAAACGACAGAGGTCGACGTATTTATGGTACACGATGATCGGGTAGCATCGGGCCATACCGGTGAAGCAAGCAACTGACCTTTACTATTCCCTCTCCCCTCTTACACCTCCGCTCTATTCCACGCCGCAATCCCCTTTGTAGTTAAGTCGTATCACGAATACACCAGCGATACCTTTTAGAATAAAAGCATTTATTATCCAATCTGATAGTCAAGAATATGGGATTTCAAGTGTCACCATTGATAGTATGCATATCTTTCACATCTAACGGTAGAGGGACCTTGACAGTTTGCGATTTGACATTAAAAACTAATTAGGAAACATAGTGATGTGTAAATACTCATCACGAAGTTTGATGAAGGTCAGAAATTTGCATAATCGTTTTGAAACACGTGTGTAGCTAAAAATGACTTGGAGTTATATTAACTTTTGATTAGGTTTATTTTCATATTTTAAATAAATAAACTAAAGCCAGACTTAACACGACAGTTTACACAACATTTTTTTAAACTAAGCGTTTTGTTTATTTGTTTAAAAATTAGAAGTTCTCAAGCACTGCAAAACCTTCAGAAAGAATCTTAATTAAATGAAATTGCGACATGTATGAGAAATAATTTTAAGCTGCAATTAGAACAGATAATATATACAGACAAGTATCAATTCTGACCAAACGTGTATGCATAAAAAGAGAAGATAAGTGGTCAAGTGTATTTTTGCTTTAATAAATAACCAGTACTTACAACTAACAACTGGTTTGTTCAAGTGGTTCTCGCTTGTAAAGATAATGATAGTTGAAGCTATAATCCCTATAAACCTGGAGATGCGTGTGAAATGGTTAAAATGATCACAGTTGGATCTAGAATGAATCAAAGTTTATCTTGCTATTACCTTTTAATACTTAAATATTTGAAACCTCTGTTTAAAAGGCTTTAGACGTCAGAAAAAATATACAGATTGGGTACAACGAAAATAATAAATGTATAACTTGAGGTTGTCTGGGAAAAATCGCCAATAAGACCGCCGATTGTTACATTTTCATATCTTGTAACTCATCTAATGTTTTTGTTTTGTTTGTATGCAATAAAGATAAACAAATAAATATGTTTTAAAATCAATTAACATTGTGCTTGGTTTGGAACAGAAAGTTATTTTAAATTACAACATTTCATGTCGAACGTTACAAACACATATAATTGTCTGTTAAAACATTACAAAATTATTATTGAACGAACGCCAAAGTTTGCAACAACTAGAGATGAATACAATAACTATTGCATAAACTTACCTATTCAGTTTCTCAAAGTGACTTGCAAAGCGTATGCCTCCGTTATGATTCATAAAACTGCACCTTAGCATCCGGGTCACTAACATGTTTTAAGGGTTTGTCAACAACAATATAAACTTAAAACAAACAGGTTATTTTTAATTTGACGTTTATTAATAAAACATAAACATGCAATGACATAGCAGTGTCCAATTTCCAGTGGCGAATATTAAAGTTTAAACAAACATATTTATATTCGGAACGCAGCGCGTGAGAGGGGCCGCGGGGGCGTCTTTGCAAGTGCTAGCGTTGCGGATTTTTTAGTAGTCATGGGACAGTGGAGTTGATAGCACCATGCTTTTGCCGTCGAGGTGTACATTTCGAGCGGATTTTCGCTGTCTAAAGCACGCCGTCAATTTAATAATCGTTAACGGTCATCAATTTCATCCAGTCATGGGTAGCAAGGTTCAGATCTACAGGATCAACATTAAATAAACCCAAACAAGGACCTACACCAACGGTAGCCAAGGACAAAAATGTTGAACGTGTTATGGTTTCTGTCACTGAAAATCTACGTCTATCACTTCGTGCACGTTCATCGACATTGGGGATTCCAAAATCAACTTTACTGGTTGATATGAAAGTGAGGTTCGTCACTAAAGAATATGTTTCCTATCCGAGTAGCAGTACGAAATTTCATCACGCCATTTAGCCGGAGAGCGGCGTCATACATGCTTCTCCGCACCTCTGTATATCGAAAATCAACTTAGCACCGCTGCAGGGAGTTCAGAACAAACCAGGTCTCAACAGTGTCAAAGGCCTTCTAATGGCTCACAAAAACGAGACACAGAGGCTGATTTTACTCCTGGGTCTTCTGTATGATTTGCCTCACAGTGCGTTTAAAACGGTAGGATGGTAGTTTTTGAGAAGACACTTGTGTACTTTTTTGAAAAATAAGAGAGTTAAAAAGACAGGTATTCAGTTGATTAACTCTAGATGATTAACTTTTCACATTATTGTGTGTAGCAATATTTTTGTAAAACGTTATATAAATATATAAAATAATAAATATGTTCAGACATTTTAACACACAACGCCATCTAGTCCCAAACTAAGCAGAGCTTGTACTATCGGTACTAGATCATCATCATCATCATCAGCCTATCGCAGTCCACTACTGGACATAGGCCTCTCCAATTTCACGCCACTTAGTTCGATCTATGGCTTCTCGCATCCAGCTCCTGCCAGCCGTCTTGCGCAAATCATCGCTCCACCTGCGGTACTAGATAACTGATATTAATACTTACATACTTTTTTTTTGTAAATACATACATATTATACATAGAAAACACCCAAACTCCGAAACAAATATTTGCAGATCATACAAACATTTGCTACGACTCAGGAATCGAACCCGAGACCTCTTGCACAGCAGTCGCATTCGCTATCACTGCGCCACAGAGGCAGTCAACTAAAAAAAAATCTATGATATAAAACTATGTTTTCGAATTAATTGTTTTTTTTTTTTTGCAGTGTAAACTTTAGTTTTCGCAAGATTGCTTAAAATGGCTTTAAATTAATTTACCAATCTTCATTCTAGACACCCAACGTAGCGTCAGTTAGCAAAAGTGATAAGTTTCTAAGCTCCGTAAATAAAGATTAAAAAATTAAAATTGTGATGGTTTCGTAGGTTAAGGCATGTCGTTTTGAGCAAAAAGAGTTTAAAAATCTATAACAGAAGAATAATGTGGAACTCGGTATAACTTTGATTTTTTTCACCAGTTGTATCTTAGTTACAATGTTGTGTTTACAATGAAATGATCTGAATATACACAGACTTTTATACAGATAATTAGATTTAGCTTTTTGGGCACCAATAATTAAAATTGTCGCCGAGCAATAATAGTATCCCTTCGGATTCACTCTATTGGATCTGTGAAGATTTCCACATACAGCGCAACAACATAATGTATGACAGCGCCATCTACCAAGGATACGTCGAACTACGGAGTAATGAAGAAAACTAAGAAACTACCAATCATAAATCGCACAATAGAAGTTCTCGCGCCGATAAACATACCACTTCCCAACATCAACCGTTGGGCAGTTGCCTGCCAGGCATGATCACCTCGCCTGGTCGGAGGATCCTCCCTATGCGTTGTAGGGACATGACACCCGTTCCTCCACAGATCTTTTGCTTTGTTGCTTAGTGATGGTCTTACCGTACCAACCACGGCGGTTCCACCAGGATAGCTGATTAGTTTATAGGTCCCCCACTCAGGTTATATCAGGCTGTAATACCGGATGTGTTATGTCAATACCTGTGTAAAAGTAACACACTGCTGCGATAATAACGACGCAGTAGAAGTAGAATGCTGCCTCGCATTCCTCCGTCCTGCAATAACGCATCCGATGTTATTGATCGATAATAACGCACCTGTTTGGTGCACAACGATGCTCGTGCACCTAGTGGCTTCAAGTACCCGCTAATGGCATCAGAGTACATCAAAACTAGTAATATCTAATAAGACTAACATGGTTACTCTCGTTTTGGAAAAAGAGCAAATAAGACAATCGTTGCTAATCAATTGCCTAGGTTTCATATTCTTTAATGTAGTATGTTAAGCCAACAAATTCCTTTACTCGGTGTGTTTTATACACCTATTTTTTTTTGTTTTGGAACAAACAAAATTAAGATTACTTAACTTGTTTTTCCTTAGTTTTTCAAATAGAATATTTATATAAGTATATTTTATGTAATCATGGAAGAAATTACGTAACTGTGGACTCGGGGAGCTCTTCAGATAGATATTAGAAACGTTGACCGTTACCCCTTTCTCTTGAGTCACTCTGCGATGATATCTAAAATTCTGTTGAGTGTGGTAACATAACCATTTGTCATGCCAGTCTATGAGTTTTAATGACTTGAGATGTGATGTGTACGGCAACTTGACAATGATTAATTTTTAAGTTTTATACTCCAACCCGTGAAAGTAAGGTGATTATCCTCAGTGAATAAATACTTAAGTTTTTAGACTTTCATTTTAAAGTACTTAAACAGTAAAAAAATAGAAATAAAAAATATAATTTTAAAATAAACTAAGCGAGTGTTTTTGAAGTCTATTGCGTAGATGAACGTGCTATTAATATACAGACATTATAAATTAAGAATGAACTTCCGAGACAAATCAATCAGGACTCAATCGAGACATCGTTTATAATATTGATATCATCTTTGATTATATTTTGGTTTGAACGATGTTTTAATAGGGACATTGCACAGATCGAGATCACGGATGAAAAAGTAGGTTCGTGACCACGGTTGGTTATATTTAAACTTAATGTATAAATTAAATAAATATTTTTGGATATCTTTTTGGACATCTAACACACAACGCTATCTAGTCCCAAGCTAAGCAGAGCTTGTATTATGGGTCTTGTAGTACCCAACTGTACAGCTGATTTAAGTATATATATATACTTTGTTATTTGTAAATAAACACATATTATACATAAAAAACACCAAAACTCCAAAAAAAAATATATGGAGATCATACAAACATTTGGTTCGACCCGGGAATCGAACCCAAGACCTAAAGCACAGCAGTCGCATATACTACCACTGCGCCACCGATGTAGTCGAAACTATGTAACAACTTCAAAGAAATCAATATGAATAAATTGTCTCTCGCATACCTTGACATCTTTTTGTAAGGCCGTATATATCCTATATATAGGCCATATATATCGTATATATCCTATATATTCCCGAGAATAGTGACTGAAATGCGCTAAGAGATAATGTAGATATATTATTCAGAGATTTCTATTTTCACCTGACGTTGGTCTACATAAAGGGATCTGTTTCATTTATGTGAAGCATATATTTACAGACTCGCAAAATGGAGAATGAACTTTTCAATGTGAAAAAGAGAAAACGAACGTAAACCTCCTAACTAAAGAAACCAATGTCCATAAGTATCAAAGGTTGTTTTTGCTGTGATTTGTATAAATAAATCGATGAGTAAGTGAAACAATTATCAGCGGGGCACAATTATATCGTCACAAGGATTTTCTACAGTCCCCAACCCACACTCAGCCAGCATGGGGACGTAGGGCCTTAACCGTCTCCTGGGAGGAGACCCGAGCCCATCAGTGGGACATTATGGGTTGTTGATGATAAGTATTTACTATGAACAGAGATACTTTACTCTGAATGACATTAATTATACAAAAAAATCATCAATTTAGTTCAAATAACTATATCATTATCAAATTTATAATTGATTGAATTGATATTTATTTCCAAATGGATTATAAATTGAAATCCATTCGACACGATTTCAAATATATTGAAATCGTGGGAAAACATTTGATCGGTTATGGAATTACATCTAACATTTGCCATTTTTACTTGAGCGTTCGCTCTGTTACATTAGTTTTTACAGAGTTAACCATCAAGAGCAGGATGTCGCGATATACAGAACGTGAGAACACGATTCTATCTTAATAAGTTTACCCACGATTCTGATGCACCAAAGAAACTTAATGCGTTGTAATAATATAACTCAAAACTGATATGATCACGTATTGTAGTGAAAAGTTCAGTCATTTAATAATCTCGCGGCGTTACCCCCACTGTAACAATGACCGCGGGTAACATCGCATCACTCCTTATATCATCTATCTATCTGCCAGTGAAAGTCTCTTCAAAATTGGTGCAGTCGTTGCAGAGATTAGCCGAAACACAGCCAAACAATATTTTTTAAAGTACCGTATATACTTTCAACTACATTTAATAAAAATCTCTTCAATTGAAATTACAAACAGATAATTCAATTTCATTCATTTGTATAGATTAAAGTTTATGAAGAGAAAAATATTTTATCAGGACCAAAAAATCATTATTACATTTATGTAAACAACTATTGTAAACTATTTCTTAACATATTGCCATGAATATAACCTGGTCAAAAAATATATTGCCACTAGTCTAGCAAAGAATCAACAAAAGTTGAACTAAGTAATAGTAGTATATAAAAACAATCTGTGTGAGAAAATAAAAACTATAATGTCTTAAAACACTTTAGCTGTAAGAGTAAATGGCACGGAAAACAAAGTTTCACTACAGTATACAAAAGTTGAGATAGTCTTTGAAAGAAAAATATTAAATATAATTACTACCTAGCGTCTCTTAGGTAATTACTTCAAGTGCAAAGAGGCAAAAGTTTTAGTAAAATTTCTTTAAAATTAGAATTGTTATGAAAGCTTTACTTGTTATGTGTTTACCCCCTAATTTTTTCGTAATTGGTTTTACTGTTCTGTATGCTTAAACTTTTCACTAAAACCAGTGTGCATTAAAACTAAGGAATAAGTATAATGCATACAAAAATAGGTTACTGTTAATTATATCTAGATAACAAAACAAATTGTTTTACTTATGAAGTATATTTTCACACATCAACATGACAAGCACACATCGAAAAAATTTTAATAGTTTATAGACAAAACCAGATATAGCTCCAAGACATCATATCATCATACAATCTAGACAGCACTGGAATGTCAACTTAGAAAGTCACACAAAAAGTATGAGCGTTCATCTCCGCACATTTCATACATGCCTACCAACTATTACACAATAAGATAATAAATCGTTGCATAAATCCTTTCACTGGTTCTGTGCCTCTAAAATACACCGAAGCTGTTTTATTATTCACCTCCATGCATGTTTTACATTTCAGTTCAGAGTTCATAATCTGTACAAATAAAATTAAAATTAAAATGTTTGTAATTACAATTTAACAAATTTCAACTAATTACGTATGACAGTGTATAGGTATTCACATCAAAAAAGCAACTTTTTCTCTTGATTCCGGCTAATCTCTTAAAGGGCTAGACCGATTTGGAAGACTCTCTCATTGTAAAATAGTTAATGATATAAAGAGTAACTTAGGCTACTTTTTTTAGACTTGGTTAGTCCCGCAATGTAACGTCTGGTTTTTGTTGTAGAGGTACAACAAGTCATCTAAATAGAAGTATATATCTTCTGATAACAGAAAAAATTACGATAATAAATATTTCTTTTAAATATCTTATTAATGAATTCAAATTAAATTTATGCACATAACATTATAAAATCTGAAACGTTTCAGGGTTAATTGTTTCTACACTTTCTCCAACATATTTATCGCATACGTGAATTAGCATTAAAGATGCTAAAATGTGATACTTTTTGTTTTCGATGTGAATAATTCAGTGTAGTTTCTAAATGAAATGAAGTAGACGGAAACCTAATGGTTGAAGTAGTTCATGTTTTCAATTGACTCGTAGCGCACACAGTCTTTGGGATTCAAAACAAAATTCGAGCTTAGAGTATTTATAGGCATGTTCTATGTTAACACGAATATAGATTTTTTTTCAAGGTTTCTTTCTACGGATAGAGCAAATATTAGCTACAAAAATTTCAATTTGGGTGAGTACGTTAAACGACAATAAGATATGAAATTAATTGATTTATTTCAGGATCTTTCTAGAAAAACAAAAATATGTAACTTTTGTGTATAACATAACAGAATTATATTGATAGGTTCCACAATATATTTTTTATCTTTACACATTGTATTTTATAAAATAATCGTGACCGCTTACTGCCTTGAATTAATGTATCGACTTTGGTCAAAGGTTAGGGAGAAGGCTGCCCTGACTTTGATGCATCGATGGTTGCTTTTTTATCGATCCTTTCTTAGCTGAGATTTCCTTTATAAATATCCGAGATACCGGAAAAATCTTTTAAAAATACACCTAGACACTTGCACTCTTTTATAGGTAAACTTGACAATGTGGCTTTACTCCACCTGATGGAGAGAATAATCAAAATCCAAGAGTGGTGGTCACCATGCTCATTGCGTATTTAGACACTGCAACAATGCAGCATGGTGACCCACACCAAGTGAGGCTTCTGTTTCATTGGGTCTCCGGTCCCACTCTCATCCATGAAACAAGACAGCACGAATGCTCGTGTCGTGAATGTCGTTATAGGTTTGTCTTTCGCAACGAAATTAGCTTGGCTTTTGATAAGTTGAAGTTGGCAGAATGAGAAGCACTCTAAACACCTACAGTTTGCATATATTTCGGGACCTGTATAAATTTGTGTTATATCCTGACTGACATGCTTTGTGTCTAATTTTTTATTATAATTTCGTTTGTATGATTGATAGGTGGAACCTAGGTCACACTTATTTCATGATTACCATGAGCATGACATAAAAAAATCTTTTTCTTTCTAGGTTTATTACTGAACAAAGAAAATTGTGGTTTTGATATTTTCTTTACCTTGAAGCATTAAGTAGCTTTTTACTAACGACTAGGTACTGGCAAATAAATATTACTGTACAGCAATAATCAAGTATGATTAATGATTTTTTAAGTACCTATGAAATCCTTATATTTTTCAGCTAAACAATTCTAAAATACTCACATATTTAATGCATGTTCTAATTCTTAACATATTTTTTTAACTTTGAGACTGACGAGATTTCTTAAATTTAATACGAAGGAAACACACTTTTGGCAAAATTGTATTCAATAGATATTGTCAAATTAACAAACTTTTCTAAATATCATTATGTGGCCAATAAGACTGTAAATCGAACTCAGTGTTTCGAATGTCGCTTCCTTGTTAGTAGACGGTTCAGTTTCTCTAAACAAAGTGAATTCTAAACTGGTATAACAAACAGACGCGTGTTGGCTCAATCAAACAGAATCCACAGTCAGAATGAGTTTTCAAGTAAACAGTAGTTGTTAATTAAATTATGCATCTATACACAAGCTCGGTGGCAGTCGTAAATCTAAATTCAACAGTTTTATCGCCTCTGTTCCCGACACTTGGTAACCTGAATATATGAATACAATAGTAATGTCAAAATTGGTTTTAAAACATTAAATTTATCACTTTAGTTACATGTCAAAAGATTTTCAGCTTTCAAACAGCATAAAGAAATGAAAAAGTAATTGGGATTGACATCAGTAGTGTACTCTCCTCTTTTATTGTAATATAGCAATATTACAAAAACCTCATTTATCTCTGTATAGATTAAAATTAAGCAATACACAAAAGTAATACATATATGTATAAGAATACATAAAAATTGTGTGAAGTAAAAAACCGTTCGAAAATCAATTCGTCTTGTACTACGCTTTTCCGTTATACTTGTTGTTTTCTAATTATCTAACTCGATCGCATTCAAAACCAAGCCGGCATTGGCGTACAAAACGTTCCCAATTAAAATACACACACAGAGACAAACGGCACTTCAAAACAAACTCGAGTTTAATGCCTCCAGATTGAAAGTTAATTAGATTTCAAATTCCTCCTGTTGGGTGGATGTAGCAATTGGAGGCTAAATTAATATGAACGAACAAGGCGAAACAATATCAAATTCGAGTATTTCTATTCCTGAAGAGAATTTCACTCTTCAATAAACTTTGTCGTTATTTGAAAACAAAAATGTTTTCTTTGTTATTCTGTGACTATATAAATACAGTAGTGCTTTTAAATTATATGCCAATAAGATCATATGTGTTCATAATGTTTATCGTGATGTAAAAACCAATCAATATTTTTTATAAAAAAAATTAAACGTCTTTATAATCGTGACTGAGGGTGAAAGTAACTGCCAAGCATAACATGGCATTGAATACAATACATCCTAACCTTGTGAATCAATCGAATGATTATTGTGCGTGACTTGTTATTAGCAGGATTTGATTTTGCGAAGATCCGCAATGACATCATGCTGACTCATGCTTGATGAGGTGAATCGAAGATGTTTAAGCATCTGGGTACTCTTAGCGTATAGTTACCAGACATTCAATATAGTCTTAACTATGTATTACTTACTATAATAACAAAATGGGGATTTATTGAATGATTACTAGGCCGGTTGTAACCGCTTACTAGGTATCAGGTGAAGTCAATGCAATATTTTACGCGACAAATGGATAAAGTCAGATAGACAACGATCTATTAAAGGTTATGTGATATGTATGAGCTTGGATAAATTTCAGGGATGGTCTAGTTTTGGAAAACTATTATCAAGGACTATAGCAAACTGCCGCGTCAGTTGCCTCTTCAGAATTAAGCACATCAAGTTAATCGTACATAATAAATGAATGTTTAAAATGAGGGAAGTTGTCATTACAAAAAAAAATATGTTTCTCGTTTTTTGTTTTTCATAGTGTAGTGTATTGTAGTCATAAAAGAACAACTATTTCTATTTGTAAGATCTTGTCTTGTAAAGACTTAACCAATTCAATTGATTTTACAATACCCATTAAAAAAAATCATTTCGACTTATTCTGTGGTCAAGATTCCCTGGTGGCGAATGAGTTTTTTTCTACCTAGCACCGTTAAAACTAGACAGACAAGAATTAAATAAAAATTATGACTATTTTAAAAAGGAAATATTTTATTTATCTAAGCAACAAGTTATTACTTAATAAAGATGAATGATAGATGTCAATTAGTAACATGCACGCTTAAATGAAAATTAATAACGGTTCTTATAATTTGTTTTGATAAGATATAACATAATTCATAATAAATCACAACAAAACAAGTTTAAGTTACTTTGTTTGTAGTTTAAATCACCGTTATAATAGTTACCAAATTAACGACTCATTTTCTAAATCGGCACGCCGAATTCGCCAATGTTGTCGAGAAAAAAAAAAGCATAGTAATGAAGCTTTGGATAATAATACAATCAGTTAGAACAGATCATTTGGCAATTTATCATGGGTAAACACTATTCTTTTTGCGACGTTATACCAAAACAGTTATACTTCACGACATGAAATATCAACTTCTAAATTAGACCTATTTACTACGCCTGACATTTATGTATATAATTTACTTACGTATGCCCAACATCAATCAAACTTTTAACATATCTAAAAGGTAATGGCGTAAAAAATGTAGCAAATATCAACAACGAACACGCGAGGTGTCATTAATCGAAGATGACAAGCGATAACATTGTATAGCGAGCACCGTCATCAACTTAATAAAGGTTTAGACCCACTAAACGAACAACCCATTACAAACATTATTAAATCAGACCTACAGTAACTGTATTTCTCGCAGTAATATAAATCGAGCGATGTGGTTTGAATTTAAATTACAAGTTTTGAATTTGAAGTAGGTGCCTTATAGACTATTCATAATACGTATGACTATTCATACTACGGCAAAAGTTACCTTTAAAACTATTTCAATGAATACAAAATAGTTATTGAACTTTTCCTCATAATTACGCTTCAGTTATAAATATTACACTACATAATTAAAATTTTAACAAATAAACTGACTTCAAAAACTGGTCCAAATTCAAATGGGCCCACATGGGAAGCCACCAACATTCAAATAAAAAAAGAATCATCAAAGTCGGTCCACTCAGTCAAAAGTTCTAAGGTAACAAATATAGGAAAAAATACAGTCGAATTGAGAACCTCCACTATTTTTGAAGTCCGATAAAAATAAAAGATATAGGAGAGGAGATATGACAGCAAGACAGAGTTAGAGAGCGACAGAGTCTTCTTCTGTCTAACTGTAGGTGTTCTCATGCACCAGGAGCAGTTTACTTACTACTTGGTAAAGTTTCAGGTTGTTTTCGTATAATATCATATTGAAATTGTACGAGGCATTGACACACTAACATGAACATTTTAAGCACAACTTCCACTTTACACGTTATGCCTAAGCACAAACTAATAAAAAAAAACGTATACGCTTCCACCTAAAATTAATTTACCATAGAACTATTATTTAAAAGCAAGTAAGTACATTAAAAATATATATTTACTTCGAAAAATGTCAGATTAATTATGAACATACCTATCAATAGTGACTGAAATAAAGATTTTTCATTCGCGCAATAAGTAGTACTTCTTAAGATAACGCGGTAGACAATGAAAGCTGTAAAACAACCGCGGTCAGTATCAAGTAGCGTACACCCAGCTACCGTGACCGTTGTACTCGACTCGTGCACTTGAATGAGAGTTCCAATTCCATGTCATGACGTGTCATTATTACGTTTATAGATTACCATTAAAGTTTTATTAAAAAGTATACATAATGTAACTTCTTAAATTGTACATTTTATCTATATGTTTATTCAGCAAAGAATTTAGTAAAAAAAAGCTGTGAGACCGTCATATCAGTTCGGTCCGAACGAGGTCATATGTATCGGTGTCGAAGCATTTTTCTCCAACGTAAAAGTAAAATAAATGAAAAAAAGGGTTACGATTTTCTTCAACGATAGCTAAGAACAAATTTACATTCCAGTGCCGATTTATAAATTTTCTCTGCAAGAATAAAATAAATTGCAATGAACAACACACATTTGTAATTTGATAATTAAACTAAAACTATCTAGAGCATTCATTAAAGAGTAAGAAATGCTTTAGATCATTATGCTACAATTATTTGGAGTGAACCAGTAAATATTAACGCATGTGAAACTGCTAGAAATGGCTAGTATACTATAGTATTAGAGAACGTTACGCAACAAAGTATTACTAATAGCACTGCCATCGTAAATACGTTCCTTTTTATGAAGGTTAACAATTTCCATAGAAAGCTTATTACATATCCATAAAACAAAAGAAAGCTAACTATAAAACATAACTCTTTTAGGTCATTTTAATCTTTAATAAAAAAGCTTTCGTTCACGACTTTTTCCTTCCCGTCGATCATAAAAAACGACACGATCCTGCTAGCAGCCGAGTCTAGTCTAGTCTAGTCTAGTCTGCTAGTAGGGAGAGCTTTTGAAATTACCATGAGGAAGGTTCCTCTTAAGACAAGAACGTGTTATGTGATTTAGAATACGCTATAAAAAGTTTTAGTTCTATATTTAAAATATTTTTCATCATTATCAACATCTTTTATATATACATAGGACACTCCTTAGAAAAGAGTTTTATTTTTGGGTTACCACTACCATCAGGCCAGACGTGTCGGTACATAGTTTGTTTCGTCTTTTCTTCTCTTTGCAGTAGTATTTTTTTTTATCAGTAAAATCTTTTTTCTATAATATTAAATTTTATTTAAATCTTTTTTATATTAAATCTACTTTTACTGTCACAAATCCTTATCAGGAGCTGGACCATGAATTTCAAAGTTTTGATATTGATTTAAATGTGGTCCCTCAATAGGAGTGCAAACAGCAATGTGTGTTAAAGATTAATGTTAAACTTTCATGATCTACACAGAAAAGTTTATTTTTAATCTTAATAAAAAACGCCAAAAATGTTTACATGTCTCTAGTGTTCAGGGATTTTACTTAATTAGGTTTTCATAAGGGATTATGGTTTTCTATCCAACGCAGGTTTTTTTAAAAAGTATTGGAGCCTACCAAGTACTTAAATACATAAGTATTCGTATCATCTTGTGCTAACATGACAACAATCGCTTATTCAATTAAATAAAGGAATTGAAATTTAATTATTTAATGAACCCTGTGTAAAAAGACAAAGATATTATTTTAATTTCATTTGAGCATATTCTACCCATAAATATTATGACGAATTTAATGCTTAAAACTTTGGTTTTCATTCATTATATCAAAACAATCAGGACAATGATTTAACCTATTTTCAAACACGGATATTCTTTCCATTGTTTCTGAGTATGTCACCTTTTTAAATTACGTATTTTACAATAATGTTTATATCCTTTATGTCTTCAAGTTTGAATGGACAATATTATTTCAGTATGTATGAATATATTATAGCGCTTATTGTACTATTGGAGTATAGTATTTTCCATTTAATTGATTTTTAAAGTATTCTTGATAAATTATGGATGGTATCATGACTATACTGCCGAAGACAAAAATAATAATTATGATTTCATTTTGCTTAGACATGTATACCATGTATAATATAAAATAGTACCAACCAATCCAAATTAATGTTAATGAAATATCAACAATAATTTTAAAATTTTTCATGTTGACATAAATTACGTTCTACAGTTGATAGAAATCTCTGATATAAACCTGTAAAATTCCTTTTTTCTTTGGAAGAAGTAATCAGAATGACGAATTTCTACTTAAATGCACATGAAATAAATAAATTTTGATAATATTGTATCATAAATTATACCTACATAATTAATTATGAATTGATAATTTAATTTATTCATTTCGACATCGCAATCAGGAAACAGTTGCACTGGCATCAAAATAATTAATGTCGTTATATGTAACCACAGTTATTATTATTTCCATACTGTAATGGATGTGACATTATAACCAAAATGGCGGGTGATGCGAAAACGAGTGCCCATTAATCCTGTAGTATGTTGGTAATACTGAAGCCATTTAATTTACTATTATATTTATTTATCACAATATTTGATTTGAAAATTAAAAAAGAATAATTATATAT
>PKRV01001315.1:429157-501215 GCA_003709505.1 Hyphantria cunea
AATGGGCCTCCGCAATCCCGCTCCGGATGGCGTAAGAAAGCGGTTCCCGGATCTCTCCCGTCACAGGCGCAAAGTGGCATACCATGTGGTTTTAGTCGGTTCGATTCCGACACAACGCCCTGCCACAAACCTCGGTGGGGTGAAGGCACGAGGGGGTTTCCACACGTAAAAAAAAAATGGGCCTCCGCTATCCTCAGTTACTTGGTGAAACACAGCGCAGATGCTGTTTCACGCAGGTTTTCTGTGAGGCCGTGGTATCACTCCGGTCGAGCCGGCCATTCGTGTCTAAGCGTGGCTCTCCCACGGTAAATATTATAGTTATAATAAAAATATTCTGCTGAACAGAACCGTTATTCTTCAACCTTATGATAGCCTTCAAACAAAACGGCTCTTAAATAAGCTGGATATATAGGTCTGTGGCGACTTCCACATACAGCGCAACAACATAAAATATATAACAGCGCCATCTACCGAATCTACACATTTAGACATATGTATAGGCCAGCCAAGGATACAAAGTTTGTTGATAACTGTGGTTCTATGTACATATATGGTTATAGTTATTGCAGTACTTTGTTACCAATTAACAACAGACGTATCCCAGTACATTTTTCTGCTAATAAGAAGGAATGGGCGCTCGACACACATTCTTACATGCCTTTTGCGTGGTTACTATGCTATGATAACTATTCGTATTGCCGTTGTTGTAGTATTATTGTTCTTTTAACTACTTTTACCTACTTTTACCTTCTTCATATGGTTGTTTCTATATTTTTTCGTATTATTAGTAAATATAAAAAAATGTAAAAACATACTTTATCTGGACGTTATCTACCTTTTCGTCCTATCCTTTACGATCTATGTAATAATGAGAAATATCAAGCACATTATAGAGAAGTTATGATGTTTTCAGTATAGAAAATATTACGACAGAAGAAACGGCCGCACATATCCGTCTGAGTTACGTAAGTGCGGCAGTATTACGAATAACACCTGATATCACTGAGGACTCTCTCCGAGGTCATCTCTGATACAAAAGGCGTCAGATAAAATAGGCACAGAAATAAAGTTCTACTAAAATTACCTGTTCATTAATAAAATAGTTTCAGGACTAGTTTCACCACTTGCTAATATTAAAGTCCCTGATAGACTAATGTCAGCTTATATGTTAAATAAGTACAGAGTTAGATTATATTTATCTTGGATACAAAGAATTATGCCAGATATACTCGTATTTATCACTAAGCTTTTATCTGTTAGAATTGTTATATGGCAGTTAACTATGTGAAAATTTATCAGAAACACGCCCTTAGCTATGTAGATTTTATTATTATTTATCTTAATTGAATGGTTTCCTTTATTTACTTTTTCATGAATTCGAATTTCTACAGTCACGATAAGCGAGCCATTTGTATATGGTAGTTAATATGCTATGCTCCTGAATGTAAACTGTTTTAATTGGTGTACAATAAAATTTATTCTATTCTATTCTGTTCTATCACAATTTGTTTTTTTTAAGTTTTATATTTGTTTACCCATTTGAACCTTTGCTTTAAGTGTGGAAGAGCCACGCTCCAGCACGACTGGGCCGGCTCGACCGGAGCGATACCACGGCCTTACAAAAACCAGTGTTAAAACAGCGCTTTCTCTATATTTCAACGAGTGAATGAGGATATCGGAGGCACATATCCCAACCTATACTGGGGTATAGGGGGTGGGTCCCCTCCCCATCCCCCAAAGACCGGCAATGCACTTGTGACGCCTCTGGTGATGCGGGTGTCCATGGGCGGCGGTAAATGCTTATCATCAAGCGTTACGTCTGCTTGCTTACCGCCTTTGCCACAAAAAAGTAACTCTAAATTAAATTTGTTGAAAGTCTGTTTTCATTGCCTCTCTATTTCAGATTCGTTACTCAAAGACATCAAGTGAAATATATAATGAAAATGGACTCATCAAATTAAATGAAAATACACAACATACAATATTCAATTTCATTGATAGTGGATATGTAGGTACGACAGATGCTATCTGACACCTAATGTTTCATATATTAATAATATATTACAACCATTTTAATCGTGCATACGTTCAACTTATTTTTTAGGGTTCCGTATCTGAAATGGAAAAAGGAACCCTGTCTGTCTAGAACAGGTATCAAGGAAACTGGAAGTATTAAGGTAAAATTTTAATTCAAACACTAAAGTCTACTGTCACTTGGAGCTGTGAAAAACTCAAACTTCTAAGCCAACGCAATCAAAAGATACAGCCATTTAAGTTGCAAATAGTCGGCACTCTCAAGGGAATCAAAACCAACAGACTACTTTCCGTGAACTCAGAATCTTGAAATTCGGTACAAAGTACAAAGCAACGTCTTATAGCACAAATAAAGGAAAAAATGCGAGAACCTTAAACTTTTACTTAAATCGTATAATATACCTTCAGGTTTGTAAGGAACCCTCGGTGAGCGAGTCCTACTCGCGCTTGGCCGGTTTTTTTCTAAGAATGTTTTAAAAGTAAGTTTTGTGAAAGATAGTTTTTTTTTATTTTAGTGTAAGTATAAAGGAATTTCATGGAAATTAAAATAATAATAAAACTTGTGGTGGATTAGACGGTCGGAGACACTCACTGACGCTAAGTAGAGCACACACACGCTAAGTAGAACCTGTGGTATGATAACCAGACTGTTGGTTTGATCATCAACAATTTGGCTACTTGAATGTCTCTCCGTGTGGGGAAGAATTAACAATACGGAGTGTCTCCACCCCTATTCGTCCCCGGCGTCTGCAGCGCAATGTGTATCTAAGAGAGTGCCTAAACTATGAAGGAGGACATCACTGCAAATGGAAAGAATTTGATGATATTTTTTTTGTTACTACTAGATAGGCCAGTTAAGACGAAAATTTAGGTAAAATAAAATAGGATTGGCAAGAATGTTAACGCAGTACTGAAAATAAGTTCTATACGAGAGTGTTGGCTATTTAAAGTTAATGTATGGACATCCGAACGAGTACGGAAACAGAAATATCCTGACAAGTTAATTAAATATGCAGTATCTTATCATACTGCGAATATGACACCTCATCGAATTGGTAATATGTATTATTATTTTAATACATTCAATCCTGATTGAGCCGGTTTCGTTATCTACTGAAAGAGAACTGAAACATTTGTTACAAATATATTTTTATGATGATGATGAAGTATTAATTTAACATACATATATACAGTCATGCCTGTTTCCCTAAAGAGTAGGTATAGACAAAAATGATCCCCACTTACTACGGTCCTAACACATTTCTTCGGTTTCATCCACATTTACCAATCGCTGCATGCATGCTCGTCGGTTCCTGGTGTTTTTACATTACCTTGAGATAATACTACAGCGTCGCTCTATTACCTCTCAAGGTAATATCAGCACGAACGGGTCTCTCTTGGCCAGGGCGATAAAATGATAGCGTTCGTGCTGTCGTATTTCGTTGGTGAGTGTCAGATCGGAGGCTCGATGATACAAAAGCATCACTGCATTGTTGCATTGTGTGCATTCGCAATGAGTATGGTGACCACCACTCTTGGATTCTGGACACTTCCACACACATTCGCTCTATAAATTCCTTTCGTGAGTCTTCTATAATCCATCTTCTCTAAGTCACCAAACTATCGAAACATGCTCTTTTCAATCATTGAAATGAAATATTTACTAGCAATTTATTATCCAGCTGATATTAGTATAAATTAAGATCAAGATACTATCACAAAAAGTGGCTAATCGCTTATATTATTATTTAACAATTACTGAAAGAAACAGTGGGCCTCTTTTCGAAGGAAATGCCTATACCCAGCAGTGGGCTATTAAAAGCTGTTGTTGATGATGATGAAACATTTACATATATATTTTTAAATCGGTTGTTAGCCTGGTGACCTCAATAACGGTACAGTGCGAGTATTCCAAATAGTTAAAAGATCTCGACCTTTTAGCTTTCTCTGACGCGGTGTTAGAATTAGCGGTGACTAAAATTGGTGGTCGTTGATTATTCAGCGTTAATTTATAAACCGGTTACACATCAATTTCTTTTCTGAACAGTGCTAATGCATAAGATCACACGGTGCGGCACCCATAGCTCGTGGAACTAGACGGGCCCTCTCAGTCAAAGGTCACAGACTGTAGTGAAAGTGATGCTTTCGCTAGACTGTCCGCTGCGTTATGTCCCTGGTTTAATGACATGGAAAGTTCGGGTGAAGATATAAGTCAATTTATTATGCATCATTGCAAAAATGTGATTATGAAATCGAGTGTTTTAGATTTATTTTTCCAAATTATGGACTGTAATTACCGAGAAATAAATTTATATTGTACTAAAATACATTACATAATTAAATACATATAACAACATTAAGACTATTGGTAGTGGAGATATTTTTTAATCTGAAATCATTGTAAAAATTTGTATGTTAGTTTTTCTTGCTTGGTTCGTTTTTAAAAAGATAAACTTAAGTCTTTGGCCCTGTAGTATCTTCGCAAAGAGATGCAATTATGTTGCGACAAGTGGATTAAACTAACCAATTATGGCAACCCCAATGATCGAGTGTGTGTAGACACCTGTATTCATACTGCACAGAAAAGAGTACTGTACAAATAGATACAAAATGAATCGTAAATCAGCTCGGACGGCCGCACGGTGTGGAGCGTGAATTCGATCGTTACCGTAATTTAGCAGATAGTGGCCGATACGCGGGGAAAGGTTCGATCAATGAAAAGTAGATTTATACGTATTCACTCACAGTTTGAGCTTTCTAAACTATTTTCCTCTGGTCATCGGTATGATAACTGTTTTGTTACGATTGTATAGCTATAGTATAACTAATTAAGCAACCACTCAAAGGAGTGGTTGCTTAATTATTTTTTTTTTATGTTATTTAGAAGTTTTAAACAAAACTTTACGCTGATTTATTTGTAACTACGATGTCAGCTTAAGATTTTTTGAAATATAGAATTGAAACTTCTAAACTATCTTTGGCCAGTAATATATGTACTTTTTACACAAATATAGGCATACATTAAGAACACTTTTAAAATAGTATGTAGACATTATTAGCAGATATATCTATTTATAAATAAAAAAAAACACCGAAATGTATGTACGCGCATAACCACCGATTGGCTGCACTAAATTGGAGATTTGTTTTTTTAATTAGTTTGTAATTATCAGGGTAAGGTTTTTATGAAAAAAAACAAGGAAATTGAAAGTGTTAAATTTACCTAGTTTGCGACTGTATACTGTGTACATCCGTGGGAAACTAAAGCGGGTATAGTACTTACACAAGTTTTTCGGAAATTTAGAAAATATTCAGGAAAAAATGGCGTGATGTGGTTCACCGGGTCAGCTATTAGTATATAACATAGGTTATAGTATCACGAGAAAAGGTAGTAATACAGACCACAAACCAGCATACCACGAACAAGCTTTCAAGGTAAAAGACAGATAAAAGGGTGCGTCTAAGTAATGAATATATCTATCCTTAGAAAGGAGGCGAGGATTACAGTGCCTAACATAATATTAACATTTGACTGTTTAAAGATTTAACGTTCTTTGGAAATTCGCAATGTACATTTTGTGTTATAAAGTTTTTCTGACAAAATCTTGCTTTATTAAAAACCACTATGATAGAAGATCAAAACTACTAATTGGCCTTTAATAAGTGTGTAAGCTAAAAACCTTCCAAGCTAGGCATTGGCTTAAAATTTTGGTCATAAATAAACGGTAGAATATCTCCATTGAAAGGTGAATTACTTATTTCCAAAAACATTTGTTTAGGGCTTGCGTATTAAAAAACTATGGAACTGAGATGTTTCAAAACGTGCTGCCAATTTAATAGCAAATAATGAAACCACGTGGAAGACGTACTTAGTATGTTGAAAGGCTTTTGTCTGTTTTATGGGTGCGTTGTCTTCCATATTTCAGCCATATTAGCTAAATTACGAACCAACCAATACCTAAATCTTGGGCGTAGGCTATATTTTTACATATAGGTAGGTATACAAGAAATTTAATTTCCTTAATAAGTTCACATTTCGAATTAATATTAATTATTTTTTACCTAAAAAAAATATTAAAGAGTGGTGTTGTAATGATGAAAAAGTTTGATTAGTTGTCCTAGTCAACTACATACCTACATACGTTACGTAACGTTTAACTTGTAATTACGCAAAATGTATGAAATAGTGAATTCATACGTTTCCCTAACATTACAAAATGTTCCATCCAATGACAGCTACACGAAAATGTCGTTAGATGTTGATTTATGTGAGTTTGTGACAGTACTAATGATAATGTACGCGTCACTTAAGGGATGCCTTAATACTAGTTGCGACAAGGAACTATATCTAAAAATTTACATTTCTGTTTAAACCGGTTGTTAGTTCAATGAACACGCTGTGTTTTATATTATTTTTTTAGGTGCTTTAAAGCATTTTTTTAAATACTTTTATTAGCTTGAGCTATAATGTTTGTTTGTTATTAAACGACTTTTAATAGCATATGTTTTTAGTTTTTAAAGTATATTTTTTATTTGATTAGTAAGCTACTTCAAAAAGTAAAAACAAAAAATAAATGGGTTCTCAAGGTGTTTGTCTTTTTTATGTAATTCACAACAGAACTCCCTCATTTTGGCACCAATTCGAAGAATCCGTTTTTTGGCCCGTTTTGTCCGTTTTATTTCTTTAAATGTTTAATATTTTTAATTAAAATCTTATAAACAAATTTTTATTGCAATTCAATATGATAATGTACGTACCTACATTTAAGTCGTCGATAGGTTTTTCTAAACTGATTTATTTTCATTAAACGCTCACACCATAGGATCTATCTATGAGATCGTTTCAGGATTAAATACACAATTGATGTGATACATATTTACACATGTTTACAACTTACACTATTGATTGATGGTGTGTTTATTTCGATAATAACACAGTCAAATTTCGTAGCTAGTAACCGAACACTGAAAACAGTCATAATCAGTACGAATACAACAATGGATATTACGCAACGCGATAATATTACCCGAACAAAAGGTCGGACGCAATAATAAATGCACACCACCATATACAATGAATGCATTCATCATAATTTAACTTCAATGAAAACATCCAGAGCCGCTATTGCAAATACTCAATTGGACAATTATGATTGTAGGACCTAAATTTGATTAAGCAACATTTGTTAAAAAACAGTTAGGTACTTCAACAGATGTTGACTTTGCAATGACTCTTCATTTTGTAGAATCTTATTAAATAAAAATAATTGATTTGAGTATGTATACTACTCATTATACATGTTTAGACAGTTGCATTTGGTCAACTGGGGCGATGCCGGGGCCTAACAGAAAATAAACCTGTTCAAACATTGTTTTGTTGCTTTTAACTAAATGCGTGAGTATACTGAAAGCCCAAAATGAGGACACTGAGCCTTGCCACTGAAAGAGTGGATCAATGCACTGCTCATTGAGACAGCATTAGCAATTAACATCAAAATAAATCAACAACTAGACTTACTATTTTTGATACTATTGAAAAGACCTTTAATCGAAATGCAGTGTTCTCTTAGTTTAAAAAACTAAGTGAACACGCTAACAAAAGCCGGTTATAAAAAAAGAAACATATAGGTGCAGCTGATATAAAAGCGTGTTAAAAAAAGGAATGCAAATGAACAGAATCATTAAAAATAAACGATAAAGAGGCATAGCGGAACACATCCGAACTCAGCCTATGTCAATGGCCGTGCTGCCTAATCCAATAAAGCGTACATAATATGAGATGGCTCCGTTGACGAGGCAGGTAACGGTAACGCTATATTTAACAGGTTTCCCAATACCGTATTTTATCTGATATTTGACTTGAAAGGAATTTCCCTAATAAATCGATTAGGTTACAAAAATTTTGACATAATTTTGTGACTTACTTTGTTACTATGGCACACAGACATCATAGACATCATAAATAAATCACTAATTTGGGGTCTGAAAACCTAAAAACTAACCGTTTAAGAGGCTTTCGTACCAAGTTAGGTTATGGCCAAAAACTTTTAGAACAAATAAAAAGCGATTTTTTTACTAAGTTATTTGACAAAAAGTATTTTGTACGCTAGATATTAAATACTTACATATGTTTCATCAAAACAATTTCTTGAGAAATTTTATTTGGAAAACTTTGAAGTAACTGTAAAATAAATAAAGTCGTAGTCAGTTCGCCCTTCAACACAAAACGAAACATATATGACTTCAAAACTAAACAACATTCTAGAACAAGTTATCCACCCAATATTTAAAAACACAGATGTTCAGACATGAAGTCCAAATGATTTTAAATTCACAAATCGTTCTACTTTTATTTAAAATTAATTTTATATGAAAGAGATTTTAAAATCCGAAACTTAAGATAGAAATTTTGAGAAACACGCTTTTAAAACCGGTTGTGATAATTTCAATGAGTGCTAAATGTTTATTAATGAGTGTAACGAGTCTTGACGAGCGACGGTCAATGGCAGCGGCCTTGGCAAACGCTCTAGGCATACTCTAGCATGCCATTCAGTAGCAACGTGTACACATAATATCACTGGATATTAAGAAACATGAATTGTTCAAAATAAGTTATCTAATTGAAGATTTTTGATACAAAAGAGATTGTTATCATAATAAGTTACAGATATTAATCAAATTAGTAGATATACACTTGTGTGGATGCATACACTTTGACATCGACCAGATTTGGTAATCTATACAATATTTGTTTCTAAGACCTTAAGCATTTTTTTTTTGCAATACACAAGTTTTTTTTTTAATCTGAGTAACTAAGATACCAAAAAGATCTCTATGCATTATTCAGCAATCAAAAGTAATTACGTTTTAATGACTGTCTAATTATGCTATTGCTAAAATTAGCGAAATATTTTCTTCGTGCTTCTATAATTGTATTTTTTAGTTATGCCTAGCGATCGTAAATTACCTCAGCTCACTGTTTCCGTAGTAAAATATTTATGTACAAACCAATAAATTTTAGATTGCGTATCAACGAAATCGATTTCAAATAAATATTTTGCTTGTTCAATGTTATATTTGAATTTTATCCAACATTACGTAACATAAAAAAAAATCATTTGTAACTGTATACTGTATAGTATCAGTTCATTTGAACATATCCAAAATATGGACCAGATTTTACGTTTTCTCTATATCACATGTTTTCACTGCTAGATATTTATGATAAGATAACATGGCTGGAACAATAACAGATTAATAGGCTCGTTTATATTTATACTAAATATCAGTGTTCGCCTATTTGATACTAATTAATGGTCGATAACGATATTTAACTATTGCGTAAATCCCGATGATAACTGCGATCGAATCTAGACTCAAATTTTGTTTTGTTGTAGCTGATAATAAACTAATAATGTATGGATTTTAATGAAATCTATTCTTTTTACACCAGGTTCACAACTTTGGATAAACAAACAATTTAGTACGCATATCATAAAATAAGTTTGAAGTGCTTAGCTAGCTTGAAGTGCATTAAAATTCATAAGTCCAGTATCAAACTCAAGAGATAATTTAAACTTCATAATTTCATTAGACATCCTCGAAGCCAAGTTAGCACATTGGATCCCTACTCTATACTAATTGAGGAATCGTGGAAGTAAATCTCACGACCGACTACTTTTTGTTAATTTTTTAGTCATCCAATACAGTTTTTCACACGAATAAGTTAGGAGGTAAAATTGTTTCGATTTCTGTTACGTAGATAGTTTTAATTCATTATGCGTTTGCACGTAACAGTAATGATCTGTCTATTATTGTTTGTTGGTATCATAGAGACCACAAGTCTTCACAGTGATGCTGGGCTTCAGAAGGCATACGTACCTACAGTCAAGGGTCAGAAATGCAGTCACACCGTGATGTTCACGTTAGTACACCAGTTCTGTGCCCATTTCTATATAATTATCTGATATGTAATTGTATTCACGTGCACTAAGTCTGGTTATAATATACATGTGAATGTGTATGGAAACTTTAAACACAGTAAGATAGGAACGTTATGGTGGTACTGCATTGTGTACTGTCAAGAAAGACTGCCTTTCTTTTGCAATGACTAAAATTTCAGTACATTTTAGACTGTGACTGACATTTATAACCAAATGTTACGAAATGTATATTTTATGAAATTGTTCTACGATTGACTTACTATATCCACTAATGGAATTGTTATCGTCTGAAAAGGTAAACATGTCGATGTTTTATTTATGAACTGTTACAATTTACTTCAACTACATTGTTAGTCATCCTCCATAAGTACCTTGAGCAGTACTAAGAAGTGAATGGATAATTATTTCAAAGTTATACTGGTAAGTTATCTGTTAACCTAGAGTTTATGGTTTAGAGGTGATCAATTGACTGGCAAAATTTTGATTAAATAAAACTTTAGTATCTAAATATTTCAGGGATTTCAAACATGACGGTATATGCTTTCGGTTTAAATAATCTTTGAGTCATATTAGTAGATTGGTATATAATAAGATACTTGAACTTTGAATACGGTCATATGTCTAACCGTAGTTGAACTTAAGCATTTGCCCATTAGCAAGATTCCCCATTGCATCACGGTACCTGTTTCTCCGGTGTCTGTATCTAGTTAAAAATAATATGTGAAAAAATTTGTATCAGAATGGCCCGTCAAGATTATGGGATAACTGTAATATTGATTTATTTATTTTTTAAATTTAATAATGATGAACATAGCTATTACGAAGACCAAAATTAATTGCTTCTGGAGTTCCTATATTATGCGATTGATGTTAATTATTTTTTAATTTGACGTTAGTAAAGTTGTTGGCGGGACGGTCGTGCATCTTTTTCTGTCAGCATAAGTACCAAGTTATGATATTAAAAATAGGTATGAAGATTATCAAGAAAACGTCAAGTCTAAATATCAAATCAAGTGTAGAGAGAGAACTGTTTCTAGATGTTAATTGACTTAGCAGCTGTTTTAGAGCTTTCTGACGTTCTGTATAGGTAAATCAATTGGCTAAAACACTTATAATAGGCGTAGGTTCTCATTTCACTATGTAAAGAAAAAGTGGTATGCAGTTGACACCGTAACGTGAACTGACAAAACACGTTCTCTGTGTAAATATTTCCATTCAATTCTTAAATCGCGTCCGGCATTTGACTTTTTATGGAAACAATACTTGTCTCATTATAGCGTTATTTATTAAAGATTTTTACAATCGAGTTATAATAGAAAGCTGCTAGTTATATATACAGATATTTCCCCAAGTAGCCAAGGGCAGGAGCTCCCACCCGTGTGAACTTATCGTTGAATTTTGGAACTCGTTGTATTTAAATTTTGGAATCAAATTTTTTTATCTAAACAACTGAAAATTAATAAAAAAACGGAGACAAGAACGAATTTTCTAATAGATATAACATTACTCAATATTAGATTACGTTTTTCTCCATATTGTCAAGTAAGTAGCTCCAATTATATCCCTGCAATTGAAAAAGTGGTTGCCCAGAGGTCTAAATTCGACCATAATTCTTATACTTTTTTAGGTAGAACTTCTTGGGTTTCTTTTGTCTAATGCTATTGCACCTCTTTAATCAAAGATCATGGCTACTTTTGACATTCATTATGATAGTATAGACAAAAAATAATCATCTTTTAATTTAACTTTGACACACATACATTTGTGCATTTAGATATTTGTGTATGTGTGTATCCTATCATGGCAGTGTCTACAATGTTATTTTTATAATTTAATGTATTTTAAGCATCATAATGAAATAAAAGCAGCTTTTTGCACTCGTCCTCCATATAAACTTTAAGTGTGCCTTATTTCATACACCTCCGTTCGCATAATTTTCGTAAAAAGGGGTATAAAGTTGGTCACGTATTAATATATAGATAATTAAATATGGAATCGCATAAGAACGTGAACCGTGTCAATCAGTTAGCATACTATAAACTATGTCGTGCATGTCACATGAGCTCACAATACAAAACAATACAATATGAATGGTCAGGCGCAGTAACGGTACACGGAGCGAAGTGGCGGTCAAAGTAAAGATTCTACATATTCAGCCGAGGCCATAACGGTCCGACACGAGACGACTCTTTTTGTTATTCGTACGCACGCTCATACGGTAAATTGCTTTATTTCACACTCCCATTTGTAGAATCAAACACTTCGTTATATCACGATATCATAACATTTTATACGAAAGAAAAAAAATGTAGTAAAAGCTAGTGTTGGATCGAAAATCATTGGATATCAACATGATTATTAAAAAAAGTGTAAAACGTGACAAAAGGTGTATAAAAATAGTGCTGCAACGGTAATATGGAACGAACACATATAATTGTTTCTTCATCCAAATCAAAATTAGCATTGTTAATAGCTATTACACAGCCTTTGGTGCTAGTCGAAGCATCAAGTCAAAAAATATAAATTGCGTTATTCGGTCACTTTGAAGAAACGGTAAATATGTAATCAGACTTTGGAATCTTAACTAATGATTGAAAGTATAATAGAACTAGCTGTTCACATAAATATAACAGAAAATATGTATGATCAATTTGTAAGCCTTTCAGATGACGTACTGTACGTGCATTTCTGTCTGCAGATTCTAACTTGATTAGAGTGTACTTGAATGATGCCAAGGAATCAAAGTTGCAGGTATAAATTACGGGGCAGTAATGTCAAATGAATGACAGACACAAATGCTTTTGAATTTTAATTTCTTCCGATTGATTTTTTTATTTAAACGTCATTAATTCCAACTTCGATAAGTTTATAAACTCTTCTGGTACATCAAATCAATCACTAAGTCACCTTTTAATTGTGGAATATTAATTGTTAATTATATAAGATTTGAAACAACTGACTACTCTGATAGAACACTAACTTATTTGGCTAAATTTCATTTAACGTATCACGATGATACAAGTTTGTAAAATAAATAAGCAAGGAAACTAAATGGTCAAATCTATACCCTTACAACAGGAATGAATTACATTGGCTCACAATCTCAGCAAAAAAGGAAGTGAGGATGTCCATTTATCAATTGTAGATATCAAACGACACAATAGGGTGCGCTCGTAGACATTGTGTCTTGGAGAAAGATTTAAATCTTGTCTTAGTAACCGTTGAAGTGTTTTAAGGGATACCAATTTTTTTCCACCTAGAAATTTATAGACTTACAATAAAAACCAGTTAAGTATTTAATATCAAAAGTATAAAACTCTTTTTTATGATTTATAATGACTGACATTGCTAGTATAGGCTTTTGATAAAAAGGAGGTCGGCATACAGCTAGAGTGAATGAGATAAGTTCCGGAGCAAGTTGAATAGAGGTGACTCATTATTTCCAAACACGATCTTTGACAACATGTGTGGGAACAATAGAGATGGCACGATGAGACAAACCAAAACAATGAATTATAATAGCATGGTCCGGTTCAAGAACGAAGATGATTATGAGGTGTCGGAAACCATACACGTCTATGGTGAGCTCGTACATTCTATTATAAGAGACCTTTGAACTGCTTCGTCAACTTGACAACTCAGTGTTGATTATTTGAAAGTGATTGAATGACTAACGAAAATTTTATGCATTTAACTTGTATGGGGACTGGTTTAATATATATATTTATTATATAAGCATGTGTTCGTAGTAAACTACAAACTTTATAATTAAGATCGCAATTCCACCAATTATAATATAAGTAGCCTATTAAGACTTCACGCGTATCAGTTAATAATATTTAGCATTTTTTTCTTAAATCTTGTATGTTTTGTCTTATTTACACTAAGTTAACGCGTAAAACAGGTATATTTGTTTGGAAATTATATTTTACAACTTTATCTATATTATCTTGTTCAATTAAGATAACATATTAGAAGTCAAGTAAACGCAACTACTCAGAACATACCTAGTTATCTAAAACAGCAATAGGGTAAACCACTTTCCTAACTTATTTAGTAGTTGTTAATTTGCTTAATTTATCCTTGAAAATTGGATCCTTTGTATATTGTACTAAAAGCTGTGTCTATATTTATTTGAAAATGTACAATATATCAAACGGAAATATTCATTGGAGCGAATAGTTCAACCATACCAAAGGACAAACGATCCCCTGAAAGTCAAATTCGACTTACAAATCAAAACTTCATATCCTTTATCGGTCAAATTCGGCTTATCTGAGGTCCAAAGTGGACACTAATGGGATTTCAAGGTCAATATTTCAAAGCCCCAGTTGGCGGCTATGTTGTAACGTTGTCGATAATCGGTCCCAAGTCTCGGAGTTAAACTCCTGAGGGACATTTGGAACTAAACTATTTGTTACTAATTTTGGCTCCTAAATTTTCGAACACGACGACGACAGCACAAATGAGAAGTGCTATTTATATATTATTTTTAGGTTTGTATTTTCCATCAAGTACAATATGTTTCAAATTTAGTGTGTATATTAAAAGTTAGACTACTAACTACGCGACGGTGGCAAATTAAGAAACACAAATACTTTTACTTTTTCGAGTGTATTTCATCAAAAAAAATATAAAAAATATTTTCTTTTTTTTTCTTTTTAGTCCTTTCTACCTTTTCAGTACTTCAATGAATTTAATAAAGATCACAGATATTGATGCAGTCGGGATAATTTAAATAATTCGTTACTTGTTTATAAAAAAACCAGCCACGGAGGCCTCTACAAACATACAGAACAGAACACCAATTTGTGGATCACACAAACAAGTGTTGTCTCATGTGGGATTTGAACCCACAACACAGCGCAGTAGAGACAAGCGTTGCGACCGCTTAAATCACTAGACCAACCATGCAGTCAAATTACAATAATTGGTCGCTGAAGAAAGTTCTGGCAACGCAATATCCGAGGATGCATGGGTATCGCGAGTGCTACCGACTTCTCGACTCGCGAAAACAAGAAAAAGTATATAGAGCTACATGCCTTCGCTTAACGAATTAAAAAAGAATGATTTAATAGGAGATTTGTTACTTTAACTGTCTTGAATAAAGTCAACAATATTTAAAGTAGGTAAGTATGGAAAATCGAAGACTACCTTACATTCAAATACACTTATGCGCTGTTAAATTCAATCACGTTTTTGTTTGATTGAAAAGTACATTGTACTAAATGTTAAGATAAGATGATATGATATCAAAAAGACATTTTTCTTTCGAAATACCGATACAGTATCAGATTAGGATTGAATAATATTTCTGAACGATAAAGTATTTAATTTGCAGAGATATTAATTTAAGTACTATTTTTCATTGCTAAACAATTTTGGCAACTTGTTTTATGCCGGCCGCCTGCCTGACGCTAATCCTCCTCGTGAATGTGAATAAAGGAAAAGATAAATTAAGAGAAGTAAAGATGGATAGGGTGAGGCAGTTAGGGTATAGGGTACCGCATGTCTGGAATGAGGAAACAGGATAGAGACTGCGGTAGCTCGAAGAGACCGGGGTCGCATACCTGTGTGTATATTTATGTATGTATGATTTGGAGATATCACATGGACAGAGACGCCTGCACATAGCTGAAATGAGAATGTTGACATGCACGCATTTCAAGCCAAGCATGTTGTGACTACAATGGATAAGGGAAAGAATGATTACATTAGAGGAAGCCTGAAAGTAGTAGTAGTGGATGGAAAGTTGAGAAGCAACGGGTTATCCCGGTATGGACATGTGATTAGTGATGTTTTAAGATTGGTGAAGTTTTAAGTTTGGAAATCGACGGATATAAGAGTAAAGGACGACACAAAGATCAAACGGATAAACTGCGATATGGCCAGGAAGAGAGTAAGCAGTGAACTGATGAGTGGTAGAGGAGAATGAAAGAGGAAATTATTGCACCCACCCCAATCAAAGTTTGGGAAAAGGTTAAAGAGATTATGAGATATTAATATACCTAACGTTAGTAAAAAATTAAGATATAACTTTAATTATTTTTCAGATAGTTCCATTAACTTACACAGTACCAATTACGAGAGTAGTTATGAAACCAGAAGGTACCTGAAATAAGAAAAAGAAATCATTCATATATAGATTTGCAAGATTTACAGGAATAGGCAAAGCTTTACAAAGATCTCCTGTAAAGCTATATACATATATTAGGTTTATATAACAATATTATATTAACATATCTTAAAAAAACAACGAGGTTTAATAGATTAGTGTTCTAGTCATTCATATTACCAAGTACAGTTATTATGTTAAACTGAAAACAGTTGCCAGCTCGAGTAATAATTTGTTAGTAATAGGTACTTAAATGATTATAACAGTAATGAGAAACACAAATTTTGTTATGTTTACTAAAGAAACCGGGCTCATAAATTGTGACAGTATTACATAAAACGATTGAAACAAATATGATCATATATTAACAGTAATCGTTCAAAGAAACCATATTTCTAATAAACTGTAGATTATTTCACAAAATAATGGGGATGGGCAGAGGGGTCAGGGTGTGGGCCTCCGGTATCCTCACTCACTAGGTGAAACACAGCGCAAACGCTGTTTCACACTTGTTTTCTGTGAGGCCGTGGTATCACTCCGGTCGAGCCAGCCCATTCATGCCAAAGCGTGGCTCTCCCACGGTCTTTTTATTATAGGGGACTTTATGAATGCAGTAAAACCCAAAACAAGGATTTTTAGATTTTTTCTATTCGTCTAAATATCTGTTTGTCAGTACGTTTATGCACGTTAATCTCAGTAACAGCTTAACTGATTTGAATGTAGTTTTTATTAATGCGTTGCAATTTATCCCACTTCACAATTAGTGTTTGTTTCATTTTAATTGGTTTAAAAATATAAAAGTTATGTTTGTTTGAAGAGTCAACGCGATTCTATATACATCAGAAACCTTTACTTGCCAAATAGTGTTATATGGCGGATAACTATCCGAAACTTGACAAGAAATTAGTGACACTGAATTACCTCCTTTCCCTTAATAGTACACTGTCCAAACACATTATGCAAGTTAAAGTTAGTCAGCTGTGGTGAGAACATCTACTGTTAGACAATAACTTATACCTTAATAATACAGTACACAAGTGCTCATTATTACTTTGCCGAGTAGTTCAACGCTCATTATATAAAACTTTACCTAATCTGTTACGGGTTTCAAGTATGCAAAAGCTATTGAGGAAGGTAGTTACTGGTGAATATAGGATTGTCTGTTATTTACAGGAAGGGTTAACACAATTAATTCTTCAACGTAGTTTGAACTTTATAAGCACCTTCCATAATGTATAGTTTCTTAATGTTCCAAAAAAACATCATTAGGTTATACAGCTAAGCTGATTGTTTTTACATAAAAAGGTATCCATGTATTTATATCAGTTGTATATTTATTTTATTCAGGACAACAAACATTTGTGCAATAATTGCAATATCCGTAAATATTTATTTATTTAATTACATAAAATAAATTAAATATTACAAGATACAGAACAAGAAAAAACAAACAAATTGAAAAGAAGCGGTACCCTAACATAAGCTCTGCTTACATTTATACTAGATGGCGTTGTGTGTTAGATGTCCAAAATATTTATTTCTTAATCTTTTCTAATTCAATAACTAGTAGATAATTATATGAAACAATAAAAATTTTGTCTGAAATGTCATTTTCGATGTCAAATATCTAATGCAAAGGGTCAGACAGGTGGTTGGCATACCTTGGCCTCGACGCATTATGTCATAGTATCTTTGTGTAACAGATATTGCAGCGTGAAGACAAAGGTTTTCTTTTACATAATTTCAATTATAATGTTTAACCTGTGTTCTAGTTATTATTTACTTCCCTTCTATGATCTTTCATTCTTGATGTTTCAAATTTTGACATGCCTGTCCCTGTCCAGTCCTGTGACGTCTAATTTCTTTTTTAAAGCAACGCTCATTTCAATTTGTTGTATAATATTTCACGTTAATGAAAAAGCCATTAAACCTTATTTGACTAAAAATTACCCAACAATATATAACTACAAATAAAAATTCAATTTTGGATAGCAAATAGCAGTTTAACGTTTATAGCGTACGTTTTGGAAACGCCGCACAATAACTTTGCTTCCCACAATTATGCACGAACTATGTCTATTGTTACATCCGACTATGAAAATTAGGAATATTTGTAAAGACAATTAAAATTATTACTTCATCAATGAGCATTCACATCAAAATACAACAAATGCATATAAACGTGATATTTGATAACGTGGATAAATACAAAGATTTCATTCTTTTAGAGTTAAAATATATGCTGGCAAAAATGAATTTGGCAATTTCTAACAAATTATTTTACAGGGTCACGATCAAAAAGTTACAGGGATCAAGATTATTAGTTATTTTTTTATGTTTTCACCTCTTACAGACTAAGCACTATTATTCAACGGTATTCATTAGTGACAATCAATACGAATAAAACTGAATAATCTTATAATAATATTGCACATTCGAGTACATTTTGTTAATTTGGGTTTGTTGTGGGCATAGTGCATAAGACTTATTTCGTACTCTACATTCAAGAAAAATAATACCTATTTTAGAGGATGCATTGAACTTAGGGAAGGCTTAAATTACCGTAAGAAATAAGGAAATTGAATTCAATATCATCACGTACAGAAAATCACAGTGGTGTTCGAATAGAAAAAACAATTGCCGATTGTTTTATGCGGCTCGCACAAAACCTGCCGTAATATAAAATCTAAGTACGAAACATACGATAAGAACATTATTGTTGTTGTTGAAAACGTATTGCTGGTACGATAAACTACAACTCATGGAGGATTTTATAACTTGTTTTGAAATACACGAAATTATTGCAAAAAAAATATTGCTTTTTCCATTTTATGATGTAATTCGGACTGTATATATTTTATTAGCTGAATATATTTTTACATCATATTTTTCGTTGATATGCACGTGTAATGTTTAAACTCGATATTGGATTATGAAAAATATAAGTCTTCAAAAAAACATCAAACGGAAACTACCTGTCTAGAAATGCGTAAAATAAACAAGCTCTGCTTAAATTAAGGCACAAGGCACCCAAAATCTGTTCGAAGTAGGTACCAAGCAAAAAATAATAACTTCTCTTCCTTCTTGAAGTCGATTAAAAAATTTACTCGTGCTCGTTCAGTATTAAAAAGAAGTACACGTACATATAGATATTATGTAGATAGATTTAAATATTACAATATGAATAGTATAATATGTTCCTGAGGCATATCTGTGACCACGACCAGTGTGTACACCTACAGAGCTATATCAGAATGCAAATGAGCTGTCTTAGAGAACAGCGCTGCTGGTCAACAAGTTAGACAAATTAAATTTATATTTTACCTATTGACCGCGTTATTTTCTTTTTTGATGATATATATTTTAAATGTACCGCTTAATAGTTCGCTTAGACTTACTTAATAGTCTAATAAACAGGAAACCATTTAAAACTGATAAGCACATTCAATAACAAGGACAATAAATATTTTATTTAAAGTTACGTACGATACCTTAATTAAAGGCATTTGATACTTGGAAAAATACTTAAGATTATTATCTGAACAGTTTTACAAATACAATCTCGAAATTGGAATAAACGAACCCTGAAACAACCGAATGGAGTAACGGCTTTAAACGAATAGGTAGACAATGAAATAAAAACATCGAACAGAGCTACGAAGCGAGAAATTACTCCAATGTAATACACATTCATCTTATCTATTAGCATTAAAAACAGGCCGAGTGTTGTGATTGTGTCAATTGTCTGCTATTGCAATAATGATGTCATCTCATTCAATGACGGCGGAATAGCTATGCGGTATAGTAGATACTACACTATCAACGAAAATAAAACGTTTGGTACAGTAATTGCATAGGCAACTCGATTCTCACGCTTGTAAAGAAGACTTCCTATAATCTTGCAAAACGACGTGATCTCACGTTAACGTCGCGAACAAACTATGTGCGGGCAAACAGGTACACTTGACCGAGGAATGGCCTCCGGTGACACCGCACTCTACATTATTATACACGTTGCTGCTACCACGGGACTACGATCGATATAACGCAAAACGATCGATTTAAGTTGAGAATACCAATTGTAAGTGCATAGACGATAGACTCTGTGACTCATGGTAAAGGGTCGATGAAACCTGTTTTACACTCAGCTCATGTCAAAGTACCCATTTCTTATCCAAACGACTACTGCGACGATTAGAAAAACGCTTGACTACATTAATGGATGGTTGCACATCCTTTGGTATCAACATTTTTTTTAATAATCTAATATATAAAACTCTCGTGTCGCTATGTTTGTAACCCAACTCCTCCGAAACGGCTGGACCGATTTTTATGAAATTTTGTGTGCATATCGGATAGGTCTGAAATTCGGCATCATCAACATCTATTTTTATACCCCTAAATGATAAGGGTGAACCGTCCCTAAATACATATACGTATTTTATCAATTTTTATATATAAGGCTAAACAACGTTTGATAGGTCAGATGATAATAGGTAAATAAATATTCGTATATGTACATTTTACATAACTTTAAATTATTATTAAATGGTGTTACGTGGTCATAAATACGTATAACCACTTTCTTACAATTTCGTCGTATTATTTGTTATGTGCTTACATTTCATAAATTAATGATAGATTTCATTAATGCTAATGAACATTAATGAAAATCTATCATTAATTTGAAAGTAGCATATAAATCCTTCAATTAAAAAGTCACATGCAGTTACCACGTGCTCTTAATGTTCTCACGGTTTTTCTTTTCATATCTAACAATTATTCAATCGCCATTTGTTTCTACAATTATAAATAACCTAAAGAAAATAGTCCACACACGCAATTGAGCAGTAATACGTTGCTTGTAGTTGTTTGCTATATATTTAATATATATATATTATTTTACAACAAAAAGAAATACTTCAAGTATTTGAAGTATTTCTTTTTGTTATAAAATTTAATTTAAAAATCAATTATAACGTTGATTTCTAAAATAGATGGGTTTTGTCACATTTATACGAATAAACAAATTTAAATATGTTAGTGATGCCGACGTCCAGCAGTGGATTGCGATAGGCTGGTGGTGATGACGATGAAGTTAGTGATAGAAAATAAGTATTCGTCATGTATCTATCTATCACTACAGGCCTAACATTATAGACCAGTTTCAAAGTTCCTTTTAAAGTTTCAAATAATTATTTGCTATGATGCGTTCTTCTAGCCGATTTCGGCAACAAGGCCAGTCTCAACGGAGATCAGCCAACTACGCAAGAGATATTACAGTGCATTCTCTTTTCCCTCACAGTCATAATCCGACGGGACGATTATCCAACACTGCCGGGTAGAGATCAGAGGGATCATCAGAGAGGCACGGGGTTTCAGACCCCAACTTCCTAGCTCTGAGTTGTTATTGAGCATTTCTATAATTAGAAAAACTCAATTACACTTTTTAACAATAACAACACAATTTAACACATGAAAGTTTTTGAAATATATACATAGGTATATATTTCAATATATGTATGCATATGTATCTGACATATATGTTTCTATCTAAGAATAGTGACAGCAAAATTGGTAGATATTTAACAGAGAAGTTAATAATAGTTTATCAGGGACTTTGTCAGTAGTAGTGTAACTGGCTTTAAATATTTAGAGCTCTATTGGTTAAATTACAACCATGAAATATATGGAAATAGAGCAACGAAACCATATCATATGCGTGATTAAATATTCCGTATAAAATAGTTTTATTACTTATTTTCACAGAGAGAGACCAAAATTTAAAGGATTTATCAAAAATTGAAAACAATCATTCAAATCCATTATGACACCTGGTAGAAAATCTTTAAGGATAAGTATGTTGTGCAATTAAAAGCAACATAAGGAATAAGGTATTTAGAGTCACATTCACGTGTGTTCTTTGTACACATGACTTTCACACTTTCCAGACTTGTAATTCAAAACAATCTATTGTACAAATTTAATCAACCAGGGTTCAGAGTTTCTTTGAAATTTACAAGATTCAACTACACAAAACTGCGTCTGTTAAATTCTTTTACGAACTTAATAGTCGTCTTTCCAGTTTCCTGACAAGTTGAATGTTGAAAGTTGTTTTCAAACAAACTGTTATTTCATGTGTATGTTTCTTTACACGCTCCTAAAAAGAACAACTTATAATATTTTGCTACTGTTAACGGGAGTGCTAGTTTTAATGCAAGTGACACACTATTTTTATGTATTTTTGGTCGCTAGCAGTCGTCATTAGGCATTGACGATATCGGGGCCATTGCATCTCGATTTTCTGAAGGCTGGGTCTGGTATCCATACCTTCTCTTGGTGCCATTGGTACAAGGCCGCAAGGATCTTTACTTTTAAGGACCCAGCGTAAAGTTGCGATTAGAAAACTCATTGTTCTTTGTAACTGTGATTGTTGCATGTATGTATAAACTTTCCGTTCAAATCACTATCTATTTGCGAAAATACGAAAAGGAAAAAAACGAATTCATTTTATACTATCCATATAAAGAAAATGTGACTCACTTTAATATAAACCATTTGCATTTCCTAACATTTGTTAACAAATCAGTATTTGTACATCCGAAAACTAAATCATATATTTTATCTGTACCCGTAGTTAATAATAAGTGCTTCCTATTTTGTACTATAAAATATTTCAGTGTAAAAGAGAAACTTTGGAAAACATCTATAATAATATGTGTACGAATAATGCGGGTGATTATCTAACTACACTTCAATGCTGGCATAGTACGCGGAAAGTACATACCTACAATAGTTTATACAGTGGCGAACAAAGTCCGATTAAATATTACCGTTTATAATGGGTACTGATATTATTATTTATATATATGGTACCACTTTTACCGCATCTAATCTTTTGTTGTGCTGATATCAAGTGAATATGATATTTGACTGAAGCATCTCTGTTATTATCAATTTTCATCAAGTTTTCGTTACTCTTTTGATGTTTTTTAAAGACCATGCTTAATTTGTCTTTAACATTTATACCCTCCAATTTGGGTTGCAGGAATTACTAAAAATATCAGTTATTACATCTCATTCTTACAAACACATTTCGACCTTTATACTACCGGTAAAAGAAAAAAATACAGATGTTGCTACTAGCGTGCTTAGATGGTTCAAATCTTCTGGCAGAGCAGTCCTCCTTTAACAGGCTCTAGTTAAGTCTTGTCATTTTTGAAAGATGTTTTCCATTTTTATTTATTTGGTATGTGTATTTAAAAAAAAAACAAAAAACAACAACCCATAATGTCCCACTGCTGGGCTCGGGTCTCCTCTCAGGAGAGGGTTAAGGCCATACGTCTATATATATATGTGTATTTTAAACAATTATAATTGTTTACTCACAATAACTAACATAACTTAATCTCACTCAATCAACCGTACTAACTGTGAGTGAGATTAAGTTTTGTGAGTGCAAATAATTAGATATTTAATACGTTTTTACCTATCCCTTTAGAAAAGTAATAAAATCTAATTAATGAGATACAGTGACGTTTTATTTACTATCAACTAAACACTAAATTAAAACTAATCGTTTTCATCATGAGAAGAAAATAAAATAAAATAAAACATGTATATAAAAATTAAACAGTACAAGAATGTGAATTGAGTTTTACGATATTTCCGTTTTATCACGTTACGTATGAATTAAAACAATTTTCTGGTTTTATTCACGTCGTGCAATTAATTATACGGCTATAATTGCTTGTTTTTAGGTTTTGTCCCATTACTTATAGTGATGTGATAACAATTCGTTTATCGCGTGTGCGACATGCATCATCACCCATTAGAGCCGGTACACAAGGGGAGAGGGAGGATTGGGCGGTGACAAAAACAAGTTAATATATTAACACCGCGTCATGTTATCAATATGACAATGCAAATTTTAAAGGGTATTTTTAATTTAAGTTTTATTTTTTGTGCAAACCTAATTTGGGTTTTGCTCGCGGCTACCCCTGTCGGTTTTCGCGGTAAAGAGAAGCCTATCCCTCAAGAATCAAAGTATCTCTTTGACAAATTTCATTGAATTAGGTACCGCGGTTAAGCCGTGAAAGCATAACAGGCAGACATACAGACACAAGGTTACTTTAAGATTAATATTAGGGTATGGCTTGAATATGTTAAAAATGGATTGATGACGAAAATAGCAGAACGATGATAGACGAAAATTATTTACATTGAAAATATTTTCTTTAGGCTTTCCTTCTCCATTTAGGTAATATACCTGTTGCGTAACATAAAAATCACATAAAACTTAATCTTTTTATATGCGTTTACCCACAAACTCTAAAAAAATAATAGTACTTATTAAGGCATACTTGTCCGTGTGATAATGTGCTTACAACACGAACAATACTATCAGTTTTAATTATGAGAATTCATTATCTGGCCGGATTTAACTACACTACGATAAGTAATAGTATTGACTACTGCAAACTGAGTCTAGAAACGCAACTTATTGCGACAAAATAAATCTGTGAAAGAACATCACGATCAAGCTCTTGCTCTCAACCGACGAATCTTGTTTATTATTAAACTGTGAAATTATATTGAGACTAGTATATTTACTATTACTGATAACTGCGTATAGTACTAGTACTACAGAATATGTTATATTACCAGTATAGTAACAATATAAATAAATGAATAGTCAAATGTTTTGCTTAGCGCTAAACTCGAGCACTGCTCGACTCATTTGGTAAACTTTTTTTTATATTTTCGTTAAGGTACAAGGAAGGTTCAAATGGAGAGAAAAAACGTAAAAATTGCGAGGAAAATAGTAAATCAATTCTCATTTTTTAAAATTCAGCTGCGACAAGTCAATAACTTTCGACAGAAGCAAACACGCATTATTAGTATTAAATAAACACATCAGTTGTTGACATATTAATTCCTACACTAATGAATATACGATTAACAAGCGTATAACGCAGATATGACTTTTATGCACTTAATATTAAAAACTTGAAAACAGGAAAAACAAGAATGGTTTTACCAAACAAACAAATGTATGTTTTAAAATGGCCGACTGTATTATAATGAGCACCAAACCGTATCAAATCACGTGTGGGGCAAGATATTTTATATTTAGTTTTTTTTTTAAGATTTATATTTACAATGTAGAACGAAAATTATTTGTACAAAAAAAAATTGTGTGTTTGATACTATGGTAAAAACAGTGTTTTCTTTCTAAAAATATTTGATTTGTTACGGTTCCGTACATGAATAGTAAAAAACGAAACCTTTATAGGGTTACTTTGTTGTCCGTCTGTCTGTCGAGATTCTTTTTCTCAGGAATGCGTGGAGGTATCATGCTGTAATTCATATCAACTACTCAAGTCAACTGCATCTTGGATCTGTGAAAAATCAAACTTCTAAGCCAACGCAATCAAAAGAAACAGCCGTTTATGCTGCATATTTTCGACACTCGCAAAGGAATCAAAACCTACAGCGTACTTCCCGTAAACTCAGAATCTTGAAATTTGGTACGAAGCAACTTGTGGATTGTGAAAATCATAAATTTTACTCATATACCTACAGGTTTGTACTCTCAGTGAGCGAGTCCGACTCGCACCTAGTCAGGATTTTTTTGTTAAATTTTTCCTACAATGAGTTGCAAGATCAATCATTTGATGTTAACTGTTAAACATTATAATGTTATCATAACAACCATATTCAGATTGATTGCAGAGAAGAAATTTCACACACTTCACAAAAGAGTGGAACATTATTATTGATTGCAATATCAGACCGTGTAATAAACGGAACAGGCTTACGTACTGTATTAAATACAGTTCCATTGTCCACATTGTAATAGTGTGTATTATAACAATTTTAAAGCAATAACAATATCAAAATATAAAACGCGCCATTTATCGTCAGTTGGTGTTACAGGAACCGTGTTATCATAGCGACGTATACAACATATATACGCTTATCCACTATCCGGCACCATAATAAAATTCGTTGAAATATTGGACACTTTATACTGTAGCTAACAAACTGATATCAATTACAATAGTTTTTAAATGTACCCGGTTATTTAATTGTAGTGTTATTTCCTTTTCATCACTTTGTGATAGATGTACATAAAATGTCTCTTCGTACAACATAGGTTACCTGAAGGAATAACGTAATAGTGAATCGCACTGTCATACTCCATTATTGTGCATCACAAGATATAACAATCAAACTTATTGGTAGTGTTCTTAGGTAGCACTGGTAGCAGAGTCACGCTGATTTTAGCACGAACGGGCCTTCTGAAAACTACAGCATTCCTGCTGTCGTGTTTTTAGTGAGTGCGAGACCGGAGGCCCAACGATGCAGAAGCCTCTCAATCCCGTAGTGCGGGTCACCATTCTGCATTGGCAATGAGGTATGGTAACCGCTACTCTTGGATTTTGCTCATGCTTTCCAACAGGCAGAGTGGAGTCACTTTTGCAGGCCCATATTTAGAAAACAGTAAACGTGTTTGTAAGAAGTGACTACTCCTGTTATTGCTGGGGTAGCACTGCATGAGCATTGGCAAACATCTTGGTAACAATTTGAAATAGGTGAATACTTTATATTACTTAGAACTAAACAATGAACCAAATGGTCGTTAATAACCTTAGTTGATAAAAAGCGAAAATAAATAAAAAAAAATAAAAAAATAAACCAATACTAAACCTCTTTTCGACCGTAGGAATTAACAAAACAATTTTGTAAACGTCACAGTTTATCGTATCCCTATTTACCGTGACCGATACAGCATGATGCAGCTTGACAACTAACTATATAAAAAACGGACCTTTTATCTTTATGCATTTTATAATAATGAGTAACCGAAGAGTGAAGTAGAACAAAAGTGTGATTAAAATGTATTGATTACATGTACCGTTAGTTTAGAAATAAATATAAATTGTACTAAAAGATTAACATCATGAATCAGTTTAAGCAACAAAAATAGTCCAACACTGAGTTTAGTATCATTTAGTTGATTTTTTTAAATGTATTTTTTAGTTTGTTGCCTCGATTTCTGTGGTATATTTATGAAACGATTTTGAATTAGGATTAAAAAAAGAAACAGAGAATACTGTTTCTTGCCATTCATCGTGAAGTATAAATGTCTTTGCATTTTTTCATAAATTCGTACTAGTATTATAAATTAAATAGTAACTCTGCTATAAAATTGTACAGTTTAGCATATAATATTTAAATTTTATTTGATTAAATTAAGGCCTTATGGGACTGGCATACCCTAATAGGGTAAAAGTCCCTTAAAAAATAAAGAAAAAAAAAACTTAAGTTAAGTTTTCACGTTTCAATGGCTGCACCAATTTCAAGGAAGTTTGGAATGGATATACTTCGATTCCTGAGGAACTTAGACTACTTTTTACCGCGATAACTAACAAACAAAACAGGGAAAATCTAGTTTAATCATATTTTACCACACCACATATGTTACAGTAGACACAAAACATATTGTGGAAGGCAAATATTAAGCAACACGATCGATACTAACCAGTGAAGGTTTCGTATCACCAGGCAATGCTGCTCCTTCGCCTGATATTGGTATTTATTTATATTACATACATGATATGATAACAGTACTTTCGTTCACCACGTGTCGTTCGATTATCAGCATCGTCATTGCTTCGGCATAGATACGGGGAATTCTAATTTATAGATAGACCGTTGATACCTAAATTAGGGCAAGGCAGTTTGGTAAACAATGTCACAAAAATGCAGTTTTCAATCTATATTTATTTTAAAAGATTACTTTAGTTTAACTTGATAAGGAAACACACTTTTGGTACGTTAAACTTAGTAAGCAAAAAATCAGCGATACTCAAGGTCTTAGTACAGGTCCCTTAATCCTTTAGTATTGAAACTATACATATAATCTTATCTATAACATAAAATTGAACAAACGTTATAGTAGGTATGAACGTAGTTACATTAACCCGCGTTCCAAAGCAGACACTTATTGAAAATTAGTAATCACGATGACGTCATAATGACAGATGTTCGACAAAACCGCAAGCCGAATTTCATACTCTTATTATTATTCGAAATGCAAATCACACAGCGTGTATAGTGAATTCTGAAAACATTGCTATCTTTAACAGATAGTAAGCGGCAAATATAGATCCATCGATTCTTGATATACCTACAAGCTGGCCCGGCTTCGTTAGGAACTCTTTCCTCTACTATAATATAATACATGTGTATTACACATACAAACTTTCCTCTGTAATCATCACCCTTTCTATTGCAAATATACTGCATTAATATCCGTTGAGTTCAGTTTAAAAGATCTAAGCGAACAGTCAGCATAAGACTGCATTTTATGGGATGTAAAGATGGATAGTAATTTGTATGCGTATAAAGTACTAAAATAAAATCGACTTCAAAGATCGAGCAGTAAAATATGAAACTTCATGAAAACTGCAAGGTAAGAAAAAACTTTGAACTATTCAATTTAAAAAAAAGGCATTGAAGCTATATTTGGATTGAATGTATTCCACTAGAACATTGCCGGCCGATCGGAATGCTGTTTTATTTATGGAAGATTAACTAGTTATTCTATCTTTTGCGGATCGCTATGTATGTTTGTAATATGTATTGTCTTTATCAGGAAAATAACGAGAGGTTGTAAGTTGTGAGTATATTTCCTTTATTAGTTTAGTTATAGCATATTAAAAAAGAAATGACTGGTGTAGATAAATGACAGAAAAAAGGTCAACAAAAAACAATTTTTATAATCATCGTCTGTCTATTTGTTTTGATTAATCTCTTTCATGGCTCGACTGATTTTGACGGTACTTGCATTGATAGGTAGGTGTCAATGTAAGGAGTAACTTAGACTTTCATTTTCGTCTGGCTTCAGCCCGAAGCGATAAAAGCGGTTGTTTTTATTTAGCTACAATACAACAACGACCACAGGTAGCACCATGAGGTTCAACTAGAATTAAACAAAGCTTAGAATGTTGATTTAGTGATGTTCTCACGGTTACCCTCTATTCTGCATGGTGGCAAGGAAGTAGAGTTGGTGTAATTATTCATAGCCGGCTTTGTCGCACACCAAGAAAACTCTGCGTTGCGTCACAGCAACAATTAGATCATGTTTTGTGCAACTTTGTCTCACAGAGCGAATATATTGGAATGTAGGTAGAACAATGAACACGTAATTATATATAGCTCCTACTTTCCATAACACCAGTCACAAAGTAGATTATTTTTTAATAATACTTGTACATTTACGTTTTTACTGATAAAGTATGTAGGCTTTTAATTGACAAATAAAGTATTTATTTTTTTAGTTACCATGTAATACAAGAATAATTATTTACTTAGCCAAGGGTTAATTAATGTTTAGATTACTAAAATAAAAATATGACTATATACCTAATTCTAACTGGGCTGCCAAAGTGACTCCACTCTTTCGGATGAAGAGCATGAGCAGAATCTAAGGTTAGTGGTCACCATGCTCATTGCGAATGCAACAATGCAACATGGTGACCAACACCATGGTGACCTAGTGATGCTTTTGTTTTTGTGCCTCTTGTCACGCACTCACCAACGAAATTTACCATTTTACGTTGATCTTGGGATCAACGTAAAATGGTAATTTACTTAATTACTTAATAATTTGGATCCTCTAGCTTTAAGTACATCAATGAATTTAATCTAAGAAGTCCTCCGTTATATCAATCCTATCATACAGAGTTCATAATATAAACTATACAATACGCAGTAATTGTTATTCCCGATGCAGATTTAAATCTATAAACGGTTGATTTTAAAATATCAATGGCAGGGACACTGTTGTCTCCTACACTCGACCATATATTCTATTAGTATTTAATAACGTAAGAATCTTAATAATTGTAGTTCTAATCTACTAAGGAAGTCTATTGTAGTAAACGACTCTCACAGTTGAGTCTTTCTCGTTACTTCTGTAAGAGTACATAGTTATTTACAAATCCTAATACTGATTGGTATCAACTTATTTGGAATCTGCGGTTCATTATTTTACATACGTTCGATAAATAACATTCATGATTACCATAAGGGAATTACAAAGGTCTCATAAGAGTCGTATGATTCTAAGAACTAAAGGATGATTTTATTGAAAATACAAAACCGTAAAAAAACAGTAGGAGGTACATTGTGATGTTTTGGTATACAACACGACGCTGGGCAGACGGATTGGAACGTTATTTTTGTTCAAAATTGAATACTAAACGAGAAGTTAACCTTTCAAAGCCTAAATGAAAATACAGGCAAATTGAAAACTTCCTCCTTTTTTTTTAATGTCAGAGTTCTGAGATAAAAAAACATAGAAAAATTTTTGAAGTCAGTTTAAATTTTAATGTTAATTCACAATTCTACTTACAAAAGTTTAAGATCTTCTAAATCGTGGCGTATTTAGACTCATAGTAAACATGTTTAGTACGTTTTAAGCAAGCATAATATATTGAGAGAGAAATAAGGACTATTTTCAATATATAAAATCGACACATCCAAAAGTTTAGTTACGTTGTTATTATTGAAGAAAATACACAAACGTATAATAGAATGGAAGGTAAATGTTCTTCCATTAGTACAATACCTACCAGAAGCACGTTAATTCTATTTTAAGGACGTCTGTTTTCAGCTTTACAAGCGGCCGCCGTTTCGCATAAACACTTTCAATTTTACAACTTCCGCTCTAAGGGTAATGATGGACACAAATCACCGAAAAGATGGACAAGTTCACCTTAGTAATTGGTTTTACTACGAAACGTCGAAAGGTTTTCACTGAATTTCAGAAACTACCTGACGTGGATAATAATTTTCGCCACCCGTTAAAGGCACGCTGAGTCTGAAACTGATGATTCGCATTACTTGCAATCTTGAGCGTTTCGTTCTAAACTTGCAACATAAGTAATAGGTATCTATCTATATTAATAATATTATATAATATATTATATTAATGAATCGCCTAAATGTATGTACGCGCATAACTTGTAATGGACTGCACTAATTTGGATAAATCTTTTTTGTGTTCGTAATTGTTAAGAGGTTTGTATGAAAAAAAGATAATCGGAATTATTTTCTTTGCTCGCTACTGTACACTATCCGTGGAAATTCGAGGTGAGCATAATTACGAAACAGGTTTTTCAGAAATGTAGAAAATATTTACAATAAAAATGTGGCGGTAGGAAGTTCGCCGGGTCAGCTGATACATAATATTTATTTGTGTGTATATTTCTTTATTTAGTTATACTATACATCAAAGCTATGGCTTGGTACTCGTTTTTTAAAATAATCCAACAAGATAGGACTAAACAATGTTTAAGTACGGACCAACTGATCGTAGATATTCATAAATAGAGCACAATAATAGAAAAAACCATAAATAAAGTTAGGAACTTGTAAATACCGAGTAAAAATACCAATTAGTTGCTTTAAAAGCCGTAGGTACTTTTAAGACATGAATAAATCAATTCATAATGGCTTTAATATTGTTTCCCTCATACCTATATTTTCACTTAAGTATTTTTACAGAGACCTAATCTCATTGTATATTTTTCGAATGAAATTCGTGTTATTTATTAACTTATCCATTAAATAATAGACAAAATTTACTCCAGATATCTACATACATATAGATAGATAGATACAATCGATATGAATTAGGCAGGTACTTGTAAGTTTTACTTACCGAAAAAGTGTAATGTTATTTTCAAACGATGTTTTTTTATGTCTGGACCTGCCACTGTGACTCTACTCTGCCTGATGGAATCCAAGAGTGGTGGTCACCATACTCCTTGCTAAAGATGATAACAAAACCCCACACTATGACGGCCTATTGAGATGCTTCTGTATCATTGGGCCTACGGTATCCCATTCATTAACAAAACACAACAGCACTGTCTTTCAGGTTGGTCTTCAGTGAGAAGGTGGGTACTACGTAACCAACGTGTCGGTCGAGCCGGTCCGTTCGTCCTGAAATCAGCCTGGCTCTAGTGTGTGCAAAACATTTTGTTTCTTATTATTAAAATTTACTTCTATTCGTCTAATGACTAATTCAATAACATTTCCTTCTATTCGCAAAAGTGTTCATAGTTCAAGGAATCGCAGTACCTCAATTACATATTTATAAATTTGTAGTCATTGTTATTAAAACACCCTTGACACACTATGAATTTTAAAATTTACATTCTGTCACACACAATGAAACATAATGGCAGTGAATAAGTATGAAATAAGCACTTAGGTTTAAAGACGATATCTGACGATGTCAGTAGGCAGGTATATTAGAATCTTCAACAGGAATCGTTACAATTTCAAATAATTAAAAGGATTTTATTGAGAGAGGTATTATACTGTTTGACATAATTCAAAAATACTCTTCCAACAATTTATTAAGAAGTTTAAAAGTTCACACCCATACCTATATAAACCACAATAAAAAGAATAATGAGTTGACGCACCCAGGAGAATAATTTAACTACTGGTAATATCAACACCGTTAGATATTATAACTGAGACGAACATTGCTTACAAACAAAAGCAAAATATATTCAAATGGACAGGTGTGGATGAGATCATCTTGAAATTAAAAAAAACTAAGACGTAAAGTACCTACCTCCGTTCAGATGTTTTGGAATTGATAATAAGACAAAAATCCAGTTTTATATGCATACGATTCCTCTTTTAGCTTTTTGCAAATAAGCACAATTCTGTAGATTTATTAGGCCTTTCAACCCACGTACGAAACACCAAAGATGAAGAGGTTTACATTTGTGAAACAGGGAATTCTACTACTATATGCTTAATGTTGATCTTACGTTAAAGTTAGCGAAAAACTAGAAGATCATATTGCTGCATGTATGCTACATGGATGATTCAAATTAGATCTTAAATATCCAGAATATCCGATTGTTCGTTATTTGTAGAGATCAAATAATGATTGACCAAGCGCAGAAACGAGCCTCACGCACCGGTCAAGCAAGAAAAAAACTACTCCAAGACGTCAACGAACTCCAATATACAAACTTAAAAAAATCCTTCACCTCGACAATCCTTTAATGCCAACTTATAAAGACTGGACGGGTGACATTCCGAATGCATCCAATCGCATTACTATTCGCAAAGCATATATAATATAACACACCGACCTTGAAAATGATATGTTGTTATTCTCCCGGAACACGAAACAGGACAGTGTTAATCCAGAAAAAACACCACAATGTTTTTATTTGTATTTTTTACAGACACATGTCACTGACAATCCACAGGTAAAATTCGAAAGCTCGCGTGCGAATGCTGAGCGGCCGTAGCGAACGTCCACACGTCGCGTCGCCCACAATAAGACTGAGGGAGAATTGAGGTGTAGAGGTCCGTTTGGTCGGAGGTCGGAGGCGATTGGCGGAGGGCCGAGTGAAACGGGATGCGGCAACGAGATGTGCGCATCGGTCGGCTTCCGTTCAACATGTTAGATAAAATTCATGTAGGAAAACTTGAAGACCTTCTCTTCGGCATTATTACCATTTAGCAACATATTAATCTTATCAGTACACGAAGTCTACAGATATACTTTGATTATTCATAGATAGAGCTCATATTGTTTACTTATATTTATAAGGGTAACAAAGTACGATACACAGGTAGTTATTATTTTATTATTTCGAAAACTAATCAAAATAATGTTTTCCATACATGTAGCTGATAGGTAATACTGAAAAATGATTTATTTAAAAAAATATTTTATATTTTTCTGTATTAAACTATAAAAATATCTGGGCATCACATAAGGACACTATGGTTGATAGATTAATAGAGAAACGTTAAAACTATTTTATCGCTGATTTTCTACTTTTTTACACTATTATTATTAACAAGAAAATAAAATGTGTTATTCTGTTGTTGTAGGTATTCATAATTATTTTACTGTAGTGTGGAAGTACATTTCATTTCATTTTTTTTGTATTTTATATAAAGCCATATTCATTGTTTTCTATGTAAAATTTTATAAACTTATGTATTTCACATCAATATAACTGATTAAACATAGCACTATTATTAGCGCGTGGTCAATATGAATGATGACAAGTTAAATGGGACGTGTTAAATAATTATATATGTACTTCATTACTAAAAAAATTGTGTTGTCATTATAATACTGCTACTTAACTCTTGGGAAATATGTTAATTAAAGTATGTTAGGCAGCGTGATAGAACAAATAATACTCATCACTCGGTGGCGTAACGGTAGCCTATGCAAACTTTTTTTTTTTACGTGTGGAAATCCCTTCGGGCCTTCACCCCACCGGGGTTTGCGGGGGGGCGGTGTAACGGAATCGAACCGACTAAAACCACACGGTGTGCCACTCTGCGCCTGAGACGGGAGGGATCCGGGAACCGCTTTCTTACGCCATCCGAACCACACCCAGCGCCTGCTCGCGCTGAAGCGGGCTCCGTCGTCTGATGGAAAAATCTCAATTTAGGCGACGTACGGCACACGCGTAACGTCGCCTCCTCGCGGCTGGCCTGTGAAGCGGATGGGGGGGAAACCCCGTCTCGCCCATCCGCGGCCACACTCAGGGCGGCATGAGGCGCTGATAGGCGCGCCTCCTCCGCCCGTTTCGCCGGCGGCGGATCGAGTCCGAGTGGAGATCGTCCTCCCGGGCCTTCTCCGCCGCCTCCTTCTGCGAGATGACTTCCTCGCAGAAGGTCGCAACCGGGGTAAAACTGCTCTCGCCGCCGGCCATGGAGCGTACGACGGCCGGCAGCGAGAGATCTCCTCCGATGACTACAGTAAGGGCCCGACGTTGCGGCGCCCAAGCGGGGCACACCGCCAGCGTGTGCTAGGCCAAGTCCTCACTGCAGTCACAGTGGTGGCAGGCAGGACTCAATCCCCTCCCCGCAACCCAGTGCAGGTACTTCCCGAAGCAACCGTGCCCGGAAAGCACCTGCGTCAGTCGGAAGGAAAGGGTCCCGTGCTGCTGCCCTGCCCACTCGAAGATGACCGGCTGGAGTACCTTCAAGGTGGCGAAGCCAGCACGTGGAACCTCCAGCCACGAAGACCAACTAGCCATCTTGGCTCGACGTTCGGCTTCACGCCACTCGCGTACCTCTTCGGACGGAGGGCGCATGCCACTCTCCGCCCGGAATTCAGCCACCCGTCGATATACTTCGGCGAGCACTTCCGCCTCTTAATCCCACGGGGGTGTACCGGCCAAGGCGCCCGCCGCCTCGGTCGACACCGTGTGGTATCCGCGTATGGCTCTGACCACCAATACCCTCTGAGGCCGACAGAGGCGCGGCTTATTCTGGGCAGTCAGAGCCGATACCCACACCGGTGCGCCGTACAGCACCATCGACCGGACAACCCGCGTGAAGAGGCTTCTTGTTGCGACACTGGCTCCACCCAGATTGGGCAAAAGTCACCCTAGGGCGGAGGCAGTGTCGACCAGCTTAGGAGCAAGCTGTCGGAATTGCACGCCGAAGAGCCACCTACCGTCGAGGATCAGGCCCAGATACCTCATCTGGGCCCGAACCGGTACGAGGGCCGAGTTGACTACTATGGAGGCGCCGGGGGATGGCCCGCGACGAGGCCCATGAAATAACAGGGCCTCCGTCTTATCCAGGGCCTCCGTCTTATTCAGGGCCACCCGGCCACCCGCAAGCCCAGCGCCTCGATGCGCCCGACCACCAGAGAGACACTCCTGGTGGCCAGGCACACCGCCTCCTGGAAGTTCGCCCCCCGGGCTGTGATAAACGTGCCATCGGCGTAACAAATTACGCCCAGCCCGGGGGGGAGACGCTCTCTAAGGACCCAGTCGTACCCCACGTTCCATAGGAGTTGTCGTAGGACAGACCCCTGCGGAACGCCGCACGACATGGGTCGCCGTCTCAAGGCACCCTCTCGGTCCTCGCACACGACGGTACGCTCCTCCAAATAGTCTGCCACCAGCCGCTTCAGGTACTCTGGCACCCGTGGTACTGGAATGCTTCCCTGATGCAGCTGAATGGCAGGCTATTAAAGGCGTTGGCGGTGTCTCTGGACATCACCACGCCGCCACAGCTCTCCGCCTCTTCGGTCACGGCCCTCAGGCGCATCACGGCATCGACCATCGAACACTCCGAAGGAATTGGGCGTCCGACAGATTGTGGCCCACCTCGCTGAGGTGCCAGACGACACAGGCAGAGAGCACCCTCTCGAACAACTTGCCCGCTTCGTCCAGCAATACGATGAGCCTGTAGGCCGCGACCGAATCGGCAGGCCGTCCCAGCTTCTTCAACAGGACCAGCTTCCGCTCTTCCAGCACTCAGGGAAGAGTCCGGACGCCAAGCTAGCGTCCAACACCTCCCTGAGGCGGTCTGACATATGGTCGAGGGCTCGGGCCATCACACGGGCTGGTACCACGTCCGGCCCGGGGGCGGTGTTCTTTATGGAAGTCTGTGTTTTTTGTTAAAATCAACTATCTGCAAGTATTTGTTTCGGAGTTTGGTGTTTTCTATGTATAATATGTATGTATTTACAAAAAAGGAAAGTATTTATGTATTTACATCAGTTCTCTAGTACCCACAATATAAGCTCTGCTTAGTTGGTGACGTAGTGTGTTAAATGTCCGAAATATTTATTTTATTATGCATTGCTTGTAGGTGATGAGGTAATAAACCTCCATACTGAGGAGAGACGTATATCCAGTAATGGATGATGGGATGATAACATAATCATCATCACCGCCTCACCGATAATGGAATAATTTCAGATAGCTCTTCTTAGTCTACAATTTATTTTGATTAACTTTTTTAATATTATTAAGTACATATGTATTCGTTATCATCCTACTTGATTAAAATACTGAACATAGGTCAATAGGTCTTCATAAGTCCAAAAGAAAGACATAAACTTCAATTTAACTATATCAATTTGTCCTGCCCTTATGAACATGCTTTAGAATAGAATAGAATGGAATGGAATGAAATGGAATGGAATGGAATAGAATAGAATACACTTTATTGTACAACAGATATAACAGTTTACATAAATATATAGTTTACATAATACATCAATTGAATCACCGTGTACAAATGGCGGCCTTATCGCTAAAAAGCAATTTCTTCCAGGCAACCTTGGAATGGAAAAAAAAAGTAAAAAAAAAAATACGAATCCATGGGCAGTTAGGTGCGAAAAGAGATCTACATATTATCTCTGAGTAAATATCCAGTCATTGCGCCAAGTTGTCAAGGTTTGAATTATTTTTACAATCATTTTAATAACAAGAAGGTTCACACACATATTTATCGCACTGTTATTTGGTTTTCACTATAAATTTCTATGAAACTACCAACTTCTCTTTGAAAACAAACCAAGCATGCAAGTGCCATAATGTTCAAATTTAAGACGAATAGGCGTGTCATATAATGAAACAGAAACAAGTATTACTTATACTAATGGTATTTAAATTAAATTAGCAATTGATATCTGCTCATTAATTTAAGCAATTAAGGATTATCATTGGCGACTGCACGTATGGACTACTGGTTTAAGTTGGCGCCACGCCGTTTCCTTGCCTTGTATTATGGGTTCAAATCCCACGTAGAACAACACTGTGTATGATCCGCAAATTGTTGATCAGAGTCTGAATGTTCTTTGTGTACGTTTCATGTATGTTCGTTTAGTTCTCCGCGACACAGGATTTATTCCTATTACTGGTGTTTTTTTTTTTACCCGACTACAAAAGAAGTAGAGTCGTGAGACTGACACTGGGTATTTCAAAATAAATTAAGCAACAAAAAAAAAATATATACGCAGTCGGGCTTTTTTTAAGATAATTAATTACTTGTTAAAATATATGATTCTATTGATTACCAAAGCTGCAGTACTGGTACATTATCGTGTTTAGTGTGCATTGGACCCGTTATCAAGTAAACACTTCCCTTATCTGGAACGGACACGTACCATCTCACTGTTGGGTTTATACATATGAGGACTACAGACAGTTTGATATATGTACCACATCTGTTATAATGTATTTATGTTGATACTGAAATACATTCATAGTATACCCTAAAGATATATTGTATCACGACAAGTATTTACGATGTACGATACAACTTATGTTTAAAATAAGATAATATAATATCCTCCAAAATCTTACACACGACCATCTAGTCTCAAACTAGGCAAAGTCTGTACTATGCTAGCCAAAGCGCTGAGAAACATACTTATACATTTTTAAATACATACATATTATATATAAATTAACAAAGCTGAAGTTTTTATTTATTTGTTTTCTTGAACGCGCTTATCTTAGTAACTTCTGGTCTATTTTGAAAAATTCTTTTAGTGCTAGATATCCCATTTATGTAGGAAAGCTATGTGCTATATATCATCACGCTAAGACCAATAGACACGGAGCACTAATGAAGAATGTTTCAAAAATGGGGAAAATTATAACGTTTCGGTTGCGTGGGTCCACTAGTTAGAAATAAACTACACGCAGACAGAGAATAAATGATCATGTTCATAACACAAAGATTTATCCTGGGCGGGAATAAAGCCCATAACCTCTGGCTTGTGGCTAGTGGTTAGTGATGTTGACTGCCGGCATCACTAACCACTAGCCAAGGCCCATAATAAATAATAAATTATAATATTTCAAACTAGCTCACTCACTCAACCTCGTTTACGTCTCCTATTGCCCGTAGCGTAATAATTTTTCCCCATTTTTGAAACATTCTTCATTGGTGCTCCGTTCCTTTTGGTCTTAGCGTGATGATATATAGCCTTTAGTAGTTCTCGATATATGGGCTATCTAACAGTAGAACAATTTTTCAAATCGGACCAGTATTTCCTGAGATTAGCGCGTTTAATCAAACAAACAAACTCTTTAGCTTAAAATATTAGTCTAAATTCAAAGCAGTAACTAGCTTTGACGCAGAGGCAAAAGTTAAATTTCGCCCACCACTGAATTTACATAGATTTAAAAACTGTAGGCATTTTTCTATAAGTATATCTTAGGCTGTTTGAGGCAAGATTTAAAATGCTTGAGAAAGTCTTTAATCATTTCATCATCATCATCATCATCATCAACAACCCAAATGTCTAAGTGCTGGGCTCAGATCTCCTCTCAAGAAAGGGTTAAGGCCATACGTCCTAATTTGTCCTAATTTTAATGTTAATCATTTCAATTTTAAGGAATAATATAAAATAAGCATGTTTGAATCAGAGATAGATTTTTTCGTAGTCATTCCTACCTACGTTGATTTTTGACTCTGTATGCAATAACGTTTCGCATTTCTGACGTATTGCGTATTTGACCAAAACTAAAAATCTGATATTTTGCATCTCGGATGTTTTACGTAACAGTCTGCTTTTTTTAAATAACTAACTACTATATCTAGACCTGAATTATGTGGCGTGTAATTGGAGAGGCCTATGTCCAGCCGAATTGCGATAGGCTGATAATGATGACATGATGGCGTTATGAAAACTGAAGTTTTTTTTTTATAATCATGAGGATTTTACAACAAACTCTAAAACAGTGCTGGTTTTCTTCGTTCGATTAGCAATATTGACTGTTTCAACAGATTTTACGTCTACTGTTCCACTTCTAAGGGAAATCGATAGAATTTTTTAACAGTTTTCCCGTCCCGTGCAGTTTTAAATTCTATACATTCAAGAATATTGAGTTCGGAAATTTGGATATCATTCACCTTAAAGAAAATAAATTTTAATCGCCCTTGCTTCACAATCACTATTATTGTACAAGGTGGAACTCGGTTCAATCTATGAAAACGAACCAAAGCCACAAAACCAACACCAACAAGATTTATACCAACATGATCATGACAAGCTGTCTATCAAGCAAACAAGAACAACTAAAAGTACATAAAAGCAACTGTTTCGTTAGTTGTAAACGTCGGCACAATGTGTATCTAATGTACACCTATATCAAATGCCAGCGCCTCAATATGATTGACATTGACACATCGGGTTATTAAAAGGCAATCAATGGGTATGGGTATCAATTTTGTAACAGAACATATTTTATCGTTTCACATATGAGTAATTTTATTTTCATTTATACTACTCATTTCAATTGCAGAAAAATATTTCAAAGTTCTATTTCGTTTTATTAGTTATTTTATTATTATTTGCGCAACCTTATGCTAAAAGTATTGAAAGTTAAAAGATCATCATTTCGTGATCTGATCATTTCGTGGGTATATCTCGTAGGTTTGGGTGTTCGGACATTTTTGCTCCTAATCTCGACTAAATCATGTAGGATAGCCATCCCATCGGAATATGAGAATAAGGAAACAGAGTGTGCACCTGTTTGTTTGCGCACACATTTTTGCACTGCAATATCACCTTCATATTTGGCTCGTCTCTGTTCAGACATATTCATCGGTCTCCTTGTTCAGTGGTTAGTGGTATTACCTTTTTTTACTAAACTACAAATCGTAAGTTCGATTACCTCCTAGGACTAGTGGTTGTATGAAAAGCACGTCCTTCTGTTTGTGTCAGAGTGTCCTTAATCTTTAATGGATATGTTTCTAAAAAAGGGCCAGTTTAACTACAAATCCTGCGAGACAACTACAGATTGCAGTTTCATCAGTCTTGGATAGAGAACAATATGTTATGAGAGTGTTGTATATCAAATAACTGACGTATAATCCGACGTTTTATGAGGACTGATGATACTGACCCTTTAAATATGAATATACGGGTATATTTTTTATGTTATACAACAATAATGTGTAAAGGCATAAAAGAATTGAGAAAAAATAAACGCTAGAAAACTATGTATGTATAAGTAAACATCCACTGTGTAACAAAACATTTTCATTTTACTATTACTTAAATTGTCAAGATAAACTTGTATTATTTTATAGTGTATTATATTACAACGAGACGTTATCAGCATAGCTTCTACCAGATAGAAGTCACACAAAACAAATAAATGAAACATGCTCAAACTGTACAGCAAAAGCAAAAGGAATTATTTGTCTAATAACTCTTATTGAACGGATCATTGCAAGAATGTTATACATACGTGCTTATTATTTTGGTATTACTATTATATAATTCTGTCGTAGAAATTTGTCATCATCAGCCTATCAGTCCACTGGTGAACTCATAATTTTGTGTATGTGTGTTTAATTATACCTCTAGTATAGAAAGCATACGGATATAAAAACTCAGATGACAGTGAAGAAATAAGTAACCGACTAGGCTGTCTATTTTGACTAAAGAAACAATAAGATTTCATTAATTACCATAGATTTATATTTATTAATATTATACCAATTTGTTTTTTTTTGTGCTTTGGTTCTGCTGATTTGATACTAACTAAACCTTTATCAATTAGAAGCAACTGTTTTTCTGCTCAGTTATTTCTAATTACAATGTTTCAGCGCAAAGCAGTACAAAAAACAAACACACTTAAACAAAGTCTATATAGAAATTACATGTGTATTATAAAATTATACAGAACATTTTACAGTTGAAGTAGTTTAATTCGATGGTCTTTAAAAATTTATCATTATAAGCAAAATCTACACATTCATTGACTATTAGATGGATCGGAGATGGTTTATTTTGCTAGCCTATAATAAACAACCTGTATAAATTGATCAAAAATTCATATTTTTTTCTTACTAGACAAGAACGGTCTTAGAAAAAATGTATTTTCAATGCATTGGTTTAAGGATTTGTGTTAAAAAGTAATGAATTATTTTTAAAACCTAAACCTAAAATTATATCTTTTTATTTATTTTTTTAATTTTGATGTACGCAGCGTCACCCTAACGTATAAGACAAATCTATTAACACCACTCACATAAAAATAAGACAAGCCGTTTAGACTTTAGGGCTTGCCAAAGAAATATACATTCATACATAAATACATACGTCCACTCAAAAAACATAACCCTTCTTCTTTCGCAGTTGGGTAAAACACATTTTTTTATAAAAAAATTACTGCTCCTTGCTGCAATCTGCAATTAATTCAGGTATCGTGTCTAAGGGTAAAAACTTGAATCAGGTGCTCCAAAATAAAATAAATACACCATAGCTTTTTCACAACTTACCTACGTTAATAAAGATAAAAACATAATATTAACTTCCAATTAGTTTGTTAACGTCCTTTTCCTACAAATAAATACTTAAACAGCTGAACTGTTGTACAACAGCACTTGAATAAATTAAAGCATCCAAACAGAAGTCAGAGAGTTGCACGCAAAGTGCAATACCGTTCTAATTACATTGAGCGCTCTATAAATATACCATCAGACGTAGATTTAAGTTGGTTCCCACTGTTCAAGCTTTCAACTATGGTTTAATAATAAGTTTTAGATTAACATAACTCAAAATGACAGAATTGGTGATACCGTGTTTGTAAGTGAGGAGACTAGATGCCCAATGATGCAAGGATCATCGAAACCGGGCGCCATAGTGTGGATCACCATGCTGCATTGTTGCATTGTCTGCATTAGCAGTGAGTATGGTAGTCACTTCACTTGGATTCTACTCATGTTTTCAATCAGGCGGAGAAGAGTCATTTTGGCAGGCCCATACAAAAAAAAAACATGAATTCATCATCAATAATGGCATTTAGTAGTCCTAAGTCGGACATAGGCATTTGCCTAAAAAAAGTTTTGGAATACCATACTCCAGTAGCCAGACGAGCAGCTACAGATTTGTGTCAAGTTGTACATCTCTTTGCAGTGATATTGTCGTACATAGTCCGCTTTGTTAGTTATCTCTTAATTTTGTATTCTTAATCCATTCATTATGTCTTATTCCTTTATTAAACATACTTAATTAGATGGACTATAGCTTAACTACTCAAAAAATCTTGACCGTCTCAAACAAAAGCAACAAGCTAAAATGACGTTGAATATCAAAGATATAATAAATTTATTGTAATATTATATATCAAAATCTCATGTCACAATGTTTGTTATCGAACTTCTGCAAAACGATTTTTTTTTTTTTTTTTAATTAAACTGCCAAAATGACTCTGCCCTGCCTGATGGAAAGCATGAGCAGAATCCAAGAGTGGTGGTCACCATCCTCAATGCGAAAAAGAACAATGCAGCATGGTGACCCACACTATGGCGGCCTGGGGGGAAGGGGGATAGTGAGGGGGATAGGGGGCGTTGGATTGGGGTATGGGCCTCCGGTATCCTCACTCACTCGATGAAACACAGCGTAAGCGCTGTTTCACACCGGTTTTCTGTGAGGCCGTGGTATCACTCCGGTCGAGCCGGCCCATTAATGCCGGAGCGTGGTAATTTACTTTTAATATGATATAATTATAGTGATATAGATACTGATAATAGTTCTGAGGCTTTTTTGTATCATCATCATCATCATCATCAGCCTATCGCAGTCCACTGCTGGACGTAGGCCTCTCCAATTTCACGCCACTTAGTTCGATCTATGGCTTCTTAGGGGAAAAGGATGGACATCTCCAGATATTTTTTTAGGCATAGTTTTATGATTTGGCATCAAAAATACTTAGAATCCTAAATTGTCACTTTTCTACAACCGACCTCTATTAGCAAAACAGTAACAGTACAGCAACCATATATAAAAAGCCCAAAAATATGCATGTGACGTAAGAATGGCTTAGAAAACAATCATCTGTTTCATAAAGAAACAATTCTTAGAACTACAATGACATACGTTTAAATACAAATTCTCCTTTGTAAAACGCAACCCAACGCTATGCGAGTACAACAAGCTTCCGATTGCACCGACCGTTGTAAAGATAAGTTATCAGTTGTCCGTACGGTCATTACCATTTCTTGTAAATATTATTTTATTCACAGCTGTTTAGGAAAACGTTCGTCCAAAAGATAAAGAAAATATCCATTTAGAGTACTGAACGGTTGGTCAAGTGGATCAAACGATCGCCACGATGCTGTATTCTGCGCTAAGTGTTGTGGGTTAAAAGCCCACATGGGACAACACTTTATGTGATCCACTAATTGTTTATCTGAGTCTGAGTGTTCTGTGTCCGTCTCATGTATGTTTATAAAGTAATAGGATGTATATTTCTAATGTAGGGACATCTGAAAAAAGTTAACGAATAGTCCCTCCGTAATATACAGTCAATTTATCTCGGAGCTTTAAAACTGATTTTTATTTATTGGTACGTTTTGTAATAGTAACACGAAATGTAATAAGATATATAGCTTATAAAAATACCTCTGTAAGTTCAAATCAAACAAAAATATCAAACCCTCACAAAACAACTGATCCGGAAATTTTGTTACATTCTCTAAATATAACAATGGATTAATGTTATGTTTATTCTTTAGGTAAATACGTAGTGTATTCGGCGAATATAACTTCACAGTAGTTCACGCCGTACCAGGCGGCTTTTTATTTTATTAACTTGGGTCGAAAGATCACTCATCTATTATTCTCCATCGTCTGTATATTTAAGCACTCTCTTTTATATCTATTTGTCCAAATTTTGAATAATGGTTTACTCTCGTTTCGTGTTTATTTTAGCTTTTAATTAACGACTGTGTGATATTGCTTTAAATTATTATAAAATAATTACATGGAATATATGCCTATGTTAAAACTCCATACAAATATTTCTCTGTGTGATATTTTAAGCTTAGTATTAAGTTTAACGAGAGTATTTTCAAGCCCTCTAGGTTTGAAATTTCTAGGAACGGCCAGTTATATGACCCTGATTTTCTAATGCTTACACTTGCCATTTCATACGTACAAGTAGTGTCCTGTTTCTTCTGAATTACTTTTTCCTTTCAATTGTTATAAATGTCAAATACTTAAGTTAACCTTTGAAAATGCCATAAAGACGAAACCGGCAAGGTGTAAACTAAATTAAAAAAGTGGAATAAGTACAAGTGAGGGTTTATTCTAGAATGTATTGCAACAAGCTCTATCAAGTGCCCAAAATCGAGGGTATACAATAAATATTTAAGTTTTTCTAATGATTAATTATAGTTTGCAAATTAGCCACTCAGACGCATCTTCCAAATATTTCGGGGATAGAGATTATTCGTAAACTTTTTTTAACGAAAAAATGGCATTAATCTTTATCCATAGCATAGGTTGTCTTTTATAAACCAATATTGAAATTGGCTATTGATATTTATATTGTATGAATCTCATTAATTGCTATGCCATAAATTTTATGATGTCATCTGGCCAACGCAATTCGGTCATCGCATTTCTTCATTCAATTGAAAGGAAGAGTCTCTTTCCTTTTCTTCATAACTGTGTTCGTATTCCATTATAATTAAGATACTGTCATAATCGGCATGTTTGTTTTTCTTAACTCTAGAATATTTATATTTATTTACGAATTAGACGCATGTTTATGGTAATTGTTGATTCATTAATCAATAGATGGCATTATTATTGCTTACTTAACCTAAAAATAAATAGCTCTAAAATATTTAGTTCAAAGGAAAGTTATATTAAATATGTCAATATATCCAAAATGAATTTATTTATATCTGAAGCTGACTAGTTAGTTTCAAATAGCACCTAGTAGTCAATTAAAATATCAATACTTGCATTACAAATGCGAATGTCTGTGTGTCTGTCTGTTTCGTTTTATGTTTTTATTCTTTATCTAACTCATACCTTTAACTTATAACTTTTGGTACAGAGATAAATAAGACCTTGAAGATTTGCATTGCATTAGTACTACTAAAATTATGAATTGATATAAAATAGGTTCGCTCTTTCAACTCTGTTAAGAAATCTAACCGTATCTCTAGTAGATTTATATATGTTTATACCTACTGAATTTTGTACCTCTAACAACAAAGAAGGCAGGGATACAAATTAAAGTAACTACAAATACCTAACGTATATCCATGGAAAATTATTCACCTACGCCTAAGCATAACATAAAATAATCTACTCGTACCATTTTCGAATGAACTTAAGAAGATACAAAAATGGACCCTATAATATACACACTTAGTCATTAGCCACAGTTTTTACCGTGGTATTCATTAGATACAATACTTTCAAGAAGTCAAATTCTTTGTTAGCGCATCGTTTAGGAACTAGCAGTTTCTATGACCTTATACACAATAAGGAATATGCATTTCTTTTTTTTCTGAATCTGAACATTTAAGTCTATATAACATAGAAAAAATATAAATGGGCTTGAAAATCGTCAAACTAATTTTCAAAGTGAAATTTAAAACACTGACTAAATTTGAGCTATTCAAACGCCGCCATTTTGCGCGCGCTTTTAACATGACCAATGACGTTATGGTCATTTTGTGTTTGTTTACTATTCAGTGTTTTAGTTACTTTACACTTATTTAGAGTTTTAATTGCAATAAAAATCATAGAAGAACTTAATTTTTCTAACAAACACAACTAATCCAGTATGAATTTCAACGCCGATAATTTCGATGAAGTGACCATCGACGTCACATTTCGTTTCGACCAATAGTGACGCATTTTATTTGAATTTCTCTTCCCATATTTTCACTTTTAATTTAAATACTCTGGGTTTAAATAATCACTAAAAAAACCTTTTAAATATATTGTAAAGACATTAAGAATCTAGAAAAAATATTTAAATCAATAAAAATTTTATGCATGGAAGAATATACATAAAATTTTTACTTTTTCCTTCTTAGTATTCCGTGCAGTAAGTAGGTTGCAAGATTTTAATATTTGCGGGTATTTTTCGGGATGTACAATGTCAATACGTAAACAATACTTAAAGGCAATCCTTTTTTTTTACCTGTGGAAACCCCCTCGGAGAGCCTTCACCCCACCGGAGTTTACGGCGTGGCGGTGTGTCGGAATTGAACCGACTAAAACCACACGGTGTGCCACTCTTCGCCTGAGACGGGAGAGATCCGGGAACCGCTTTCTTACGCCATCCGGAACCTAAAGGCAATCCTACGCTGACCGCAAAACATTACAAACTGTGTTTAGAATGTGCAAGTGAGGGTACATTATATTTACCTGCAGAAGTAGCCAATTTATCGAAGAAAGATTGAGGCTATACATCATCACGCTACAACCTATAAGAGCAAAGCATCGATGAGAATGTTACAAAAAACAAGGAAAATCATTTTATTCTGAAATTAAATTCAAAGGTTAATCAATTAAACGTTTGATCATGCCAAAAGGCGAAACCGAAATAAATAAATAAAAATGAAAATTATTCCTCTTGAGAGCTTTATGTAGTTCAAAAGGTTTCAACAAAGTTAGGTTTACGACTACATGCGGTATTTATTAGATTGATCCTCTTTCGAGATGAGAACATTGAAAGAGTCTCCTATAGCCAAGTGTCATAGAACTTTAATAAGCGCAAGGCCACACCGATACCTATCAACATCTCTATATATGGTGAACAACATAATTGACTATTATGATTGCTTATGTAAATAGAGATAATGAAGCCAATTCTGTAGTTGTACCACTTTTTTTTTAATATAATAGTGGCAAACGAGCATACGTATCGCCTGATGGTAATCAATTACCGCCGCCCATGGACACCCCTATCCCCTCCCCAGCCCCATACCCGGAGGCGAATGTGTGAAGAGATTGGGGTATGGGCCTTCGGTATCCTCACTCACTCGGTGACACACAGCGCAAGCGCTTTTTCACACCGGTTTTCTGTGAGGGCGTTGTACCACTTCGGTCGAGCCGATTCATGCCAAAGCGTGGCTCTGCCATGGTCACTGAGTAAACTAAACTGAAATTTCTTTAAATTTCTCTTATTGTAGTGAAAAACGATTTCCAAAATGCTATTCTTTTATATAGTAGCGCGTTCAACCATATATTAGTATATAAATAATATACAACCATAACATTAGTATAGATTTAGATGACGTCTATTTTTAATGTGACATATCTATTTCAAACAATCTTCGTCGATTATAACGTCGTTTGACGATACAAAACTTATTTTTTAGTGACTTTTAGTTTAGTTTAGAGACTTTCCGGACAACAGAATTAGCACTAACGTAGCCAAATATAATAATGTAATCTGGTGCAGTTTGTTTGTTAAACACTTGCCTTTAGAAGTTTTACCATAATTGCGGTAAATTTAGATATAGTGAAGGTTTTTTGATTAGATTATCTGTTACATACCTAACTAAAATTGGAAATGTTTCCAATCTTTTTATTATATTTTTCCTATCACACAATGAGTTTTCTCTATAATAGGTGACTTAGTCACACATCTAATTACCAGGTAGATAAAGAGGAAGGACATCAGAATACAAATGTTGACTATCGTTATCTCGTTCACACATAAATGGTTTAATGAAATATAAGACCGCTATAAACTGTTTCCTGTTGTTTATTGAGTATCGTAATTAACAACATAAAAGTTTATTCAATAGAAATTAATATTGAGCCGAGAGAAAACAATATTCAGGTATATAGAAAAGTTTCAATTGCGATCCTCATGTAATATTAGACGGGCAATATAGCGGTAAAGGTAAATTCTCATTAGGTATATAATTCTGTAGCACATATATTTCACTGGAGTTCATTAGCTACGAAAAAATCTTTCTTTGAGACCTAGTTAACGAATCAACACTCATAACAGATATATAATAAAGTGTATTGAAATTCTAAGCGCCCAGCGATACGAAAAACGACTGAAAAAATAACGCCAGATGCCAATTTACTAAACAGAAAAAAAAATAACAATCTGATATCAATCCAATAAAGGGCAGGAAGGAAGCAGCCTCCGAGTAAGCAATCACACGTTAGAAAGGGAAGGAATACGCTAAAGCAATAGTGTGAGTGAGATGGGCTAACGATTGTGCCGAGTTTTAGAAGAACGGTGTAAACAATAAAACTTTTTTGAAGAAGTTCGCGCTTATTCGGCGTGCGAAAGGGTTACAGAGTAATGAATAATACAGATAAATTATTCAAAAAACAATTGTATTAAATTCGAGTTGCTTGTAAAATTTTATTACAGGCTGTCCGCAAAGAAAACTCTTAAACTGGCTCTAAACCAATTTATGGACTTTTGTTTTTGTTAAGAAGTAATTAAAAAGCTCAAAGATGACCGAAGTTATGAGAGCTAACTCGTAATTTAATTGTGTTCAATTTGTGTGACTGTTTAAATATGTACATATTTAAAGACAAGCATTACAGTTTTCATATTATCGACGCGATTATTGTTATTTACACAATTGGTGTTATATTACGGCATTATTTTAAGGTTTACTAAACTAAGTTTAAAAACTGAAAACACACTTTAATAATCATTAGCCTATCGCACTGCTGGACATAAGCCTCTCCAATTGCACGCCACTTGCTTCGCTCCTTGGCTTCACACATTCAGCTCCTGCCAGTCGCCTTGCGCAAATCACAATCCAATGATAATTCGAAAGAAATCGAGTTTAATGTAGTTGAATATTGATTACAAACAAGCATACAGGTGAAAGTTAATAAACGTGTTAAAGAGCTAAGTTGAAAAGAAAGAGTAAAACTAAGAAAAAGTTATTTTTAAGATTGCTATCTCTGTTTTATTTGGCTGGTCTGTCTCTAGGGACTTTTCATTATTGTTGCCTGCCGGTTATCGAAAGCAAACCTCTAAATCAAGGTCCAATTGTCTTATTGCCGCTGAAAGTCTTTTATGTGAGTCTTGGTAGAGCCTCGTAGCTTCAGGCACTTTACGTTTAACCTTTGAACAAAGCAATATTAGGGTTGGAAATGTACGATTAGAACCATTCCGATATTTGAGGTCCTTCTAAGGTTTCTTGTTACGATAAAGCTACTATCCTCGGTTTTTTCTGTATGCTTCGGTTTATTGCCGCCCCTACTTAACGAAGGCATCAGATCTGAGCCCCAATCATTATTGTTAGAAACAGTGTGTTTGAGTACATTTTTAGGGTTCCGTACCTCAAAAGAAAAAACGGAACCCTTATAGGATCACTTTGTTGTCCTTGTGTCTGTCAAGACTCTTTTTCTCAGGAACGCGTAGATGTATCAATTTGAAATTTATATAAAATACTTAGGTCTACTGTCCCTTAGAGCTGTAAAGAAGTCAAATTTCTAAGTCAACGTAATCAAAAGATACAGCCGTTTATACTGAAAATTTTCAACACTTAAAAGGAAATCAAAATTTATAGGTCGTGTGAACTCAGAATCTTGAAATTTGGATGAAATAACGTCTTATAGCACAGATAACGTCAAAATTGCGAAAAGCATACATTTTTCTTTATTTACCTACAGGTTTATACGAAACCCTCGAAACCGACTCGCACTTGACCGGTTTTTTTTGTTCACTAAGATATTGCCTTCTATTATAATATATACTACACTACTATATAATACTACCTATAAAATTGAAACAGTTTTTTACATAGCCAAAATGAAGTCGTTTCCGCTGTCTGTTCACTAAGATTGAACAATAGATAAAGTGATTCAAGAGGAAGGTTTATGTGTATAATTATTTGAGTAATACATGCATATTATAGTAGAGGAAACCCAAGAAGTTCAAAGACTTCTCTGCGAGGCCGGACCGGGTCGCTAGTAGTATCATTAAACGCTAGGCGAAGTTTATATCTATTTTGTAGAAGGAATACCAGGTTAGCACCTATTATATACTTAATCCGGCCATAAATACTGTTAGAATTTAAAATAAATAAAATATTACTTTTGATTTTGGAATCTATCATTTTTATACGATTATTCATTGTGATTACTTATTTCCGTGCCAATATATTGTAAAATATTTTGGCTGGTCTAGTGATTAGCATATGCGACTCAGTTAGTCAGTCATGAGGACCCGGTTTTTATTCCCGGGTCGACTCAAAAAACTGTTTTTGGGTTTTTTTAACAAACAATTCTGAATAACAGGACAGGGTATGAGAGTAAGTGGTGTTTCACACGCGTGTCTCGGAGAGCACGTTTACCTATTGAACCCAGTTGTAATGTACGGCGATCGCTGTTGGGAAGTCAATGCCCTCAAACGTACTAACAATAGTTCGAACTTTGAATTCAGTTTGCCCTCAGAGTTGCGGAGGTCCGAATCAAGCCACTTCATGCAAAGATAATATTCAGCTAAAACCAGTTAAATTAGTACCAGTTAAATAAGTTTTATTCGCGAGATTATTGAAGTAAGCTACTAGAGCTTACTTCAATAATCTCACGAATAAAAAAGGCTTGGAAGAGAATGATGACCAAAGATTATGTTTACTCGAAAGTTGAACTGTTTTATTAAAAACTAGATTTCGCTCGGGCTGAAGTAGTTATTTTCATTTCTTATTTTACCCCCTTAGAGGTGACATTTCCAAAATTCCTTTGATAGCGCTCACTTACGTTATAAAAATAACCTAACTTATAAGCTAAATTTCAGGATTCTAAGTTCAGCGGCTTGGGCTGTGCCTTGATTTAGATGACTGACTAAGATACACTTAGGTGTATCTTAGTAGGTCAGTCATCTTCCTCTTTTATATATATATATATATAGACGTCAGTACATACAGTTTCTGTTCTGCCTGGCAACTATTAAGTACTCGATTGGGTAGATAAAAAAGAAACAATGAGTTAATTCCAGTCTATTTAAGTCTCACGAGATTGCACATGGTCGTGTACAGTACAGAAGTTTTTTTTTTGTTTTAGTTTTACGCAACGTTGAATTTGCTTTGGGTTTTTGGGTTTCAATTGTACAAATTTAGCTAGTAATATATATGATACCTATATCTATACACAATTGTATAATTAATATGTGATGTATTCATTGGCTCTACTATCTCTCTGAAACATTTGATCCATTCCAAAGTTTGCCTGGAAGAGATTGCTTTTAGCATTAAGACCGCCCTTTTTACACTGCACTTTGGACCTTTTATGTATTATGTACTGATTTAAGTCTGTAATATGGTGTGCAAATAAAGAGTTTTCTTTCTTCATGTCTGCCTATTTTGAAATGAGTGAATAAGGTAAAGAAAGCGGTTATCGAAAGTAATTATGAAACTGAAAGGGTCGCAGAATGATTAGAGTCTACTGAAGACTGAGGATGAAAACTGAAGGGCGTATATTTTGTAGTATGTTTAAAAACCTGTTAAGTATATAAGCAGAGCCACATCAACCGCATTTTTTATTTTGATAAATTTTTCGCCAAGTTGACTCTGCTCAGCCTGATGTTAAGCTCAAGCAAAATCAAACAGCGAGGGCCATCATACTCACTGCAACTGGACAATGCAGTATGGCGGAACACACTATGGCGGTTTAGTGTAGTATTTTAGAAACCATAATTTAGTACCCCTTTTTGGCCCAGTATACAATGCTGGTAAGAAAGACTATTAAAGGAGATTTCGGCTCAGTATACAATGCTGGTAAGAAAGACTATTAAAGGAAATTTTGGCCCAGTTTATAATGCTGGTAAGGAAGACTATTAAAGGAGATTTTGGCCCAGTATACAATGCTGGTAATACTGTTAATATATTTTGTTTGTTTCAAATTTTCCTTCTCTTTGCCACTTGTGTAGTTTGCTCCCTTAGACAGCTCTTACGATACCCACGGGTTGAATTGTGGTTGTGACTCTTCGTATTCTTAATTCATACCCGCACCTCCGTGTGGTTTTGTTTCAAATAGTATTTTAAAATACTGCAAGTTTTGGTAAATTATAAGTATTTCTAAAGAGAAAAATGACCAACAAATTGTTCATGGCAACTTCATTTGTCTCTTTTCGGCAATTTGAAGGCACCTTTATCTACAACATTAAAATATACTTATTGTTATCGTAGAATTCTTACTTACAAATTACTTTAATAAACATTTATAATAGATTATATTTATCACAAGGTAAGTAATATGACAATTTTCAATTGATTAAGCGGCTTGCCAATTAAAATAGATCACGTTCCGGATAAGATAAAGATATAATTATGTGATGGAATCGTTAACAGTAAGATTAACTGGAAACATATGACATTAAATCTATTACATCCATTACAAATAAATAAAATTGAAGTCTCCATTGGTAATTTCAAATCATCAACTTTTCCTTTAACGCATATGAAAGTATATATTTCCTGTACTTACATAAAAAAAAACATTTTTTAAATTTCTTGTTTGTCTGTATGTCTGTCTGTTTGTTCTGATTAATCTCCGGAAGTGGCTTTACAAATTCGACGCGTCTTTCACTGGAACATAGCAGATGAAATAAGGAAGAACTTAGGCTACTGGTTTTAGACTACCTTCGTAAAGGTACACAACGACCGGCAGTTATAAATCTTATTGATGAGGAAACAATGGTTTTACTCTGAATCTAGTTTTTCTGTGTACAATGCAATGTTATTGCAAGGGAAATACAACAAATAGATGACATCAAACTCGAGTGTAGCAGCAAATAAAGTAGAAGCTTATGAGTAAGGTGAATTTTCAGGTATTTTATATAAAATAATAATATCGAACATAAAAATGCCTTTATAACTAGAATAAGCGTATACTGACTTCACAAAAGTATTAATTCAAATCAGAAAAATGTACAGAAGAGAAAAAGGTGTTAGAATATTGCATACCTAAACGCATTATTGTGAAAAGAATGAAATTGCCAAACATAAAACTATTTCCTATTTATATAGACAAACATTGTAAATATATTCTGTGTATATTTGACACAGTATTAATGACGTCATAAGTCGTCAGCGAAACGAGGTCAAGGTGGCTTTTAACTTAAGCCTCGACTGAGTAAAATGGGTAGGATATATAGGCCAAAATGTATTATTTTACTGCTAACTAAGAAATGCCTAATCAAGATTGACGATAATAAGACTGGGTTGTTTAAGGTAATGAAAGTCATATTCATACAGAAAATGTTAACTTTGGAGTTGCCACGAGAGTCTAGTGATTACCGTATATGACTACCAATCAAGAGACCATGGGTTTGATTCTCGGATCAGGCAAAAATTAGGAAGAAGTTGATAATGGGGTCTTGTAGTCCTTTTATTATTGTATGCCTTCACGCTGTCTTGTCAAACCTAAAGTTATTATTCCCGTGTTATAACTAGGTTGTTCTGAAAATTTTAGCCACAGAATAAATACAATCTCTTCTTTCATGAAACTATTTTGGATTGGTGGCTAATTTCAATACAAACCTACTTTGTGACAGCCCATGTTTATTATAATTTGCCTTGTTTTATTTGAAAACACAGATTTCACTTCAAAGAAATATTGTACGTTTATATTATATCTGAAATCTCTATTATTGAATAGGATTTTTCCACTCGATTAAGTAAAAGTTCTCAGAAAATTATATGAAAATCTTATTGTATTTCGTATAATTTCCCTTAGATTTCCTGTTTCTTTGAAATGTTGTAATTGTATCTGTTTGAAGATACGACCAGATTAACCCAGTGAAGTTTTAATAAGCAACAATGTCTTAATATGGTAATCTTTAACCCTTGGTATAGAACATACTTTTTCGATATAATATGTCTGTCTTTGTATGTGTATGTAAAAGATATTTAGTAAATACTAAATAAAGTCTGAAAGGACTTTACCAATTCAAATTGCCCGAGCTTCTAATTCCGGTTAATGCAAGAATGAGAAAATGTGGCGATTTGGACCAGGACATATACACCCTATGTATTCTAAGCCCAAAAGAAATGTTGAGAATGAGTCTATAGAAACAAATAAAATTGATTTGTCTGTCTGTAATTCGAAATTAACAGTTTTTCACTGGATCCACATAAAAGTAAATAAGGTAGTTACATAAAAAACCAACTTTTAAATTTTCTGTGAGGCTAATCTCGGGAACCGTTGGTCTGGACCAATTTTTACGTCACTTTCACTGGCAGATAGCTGATGATATAAGGAATAACTAAGACACTGTTAAGACTAGCTTCGCCCCACGTTTTACCCCCAACTATTATTGGCATGGTTTATTAATAAATCAAACTAGGCCTCTTATAATAATACTCAACATAAAAAGTTTATATTCATAGTTATATTGGTTAAATCTACTACAATCTACTTAGAAAAGTAGTTGCAGGGAGTGTGTTATAATTAATTTGGGTAAAACAGTTGTGTACAAACTTAGTAAACGGAAACACACGATGTTTACGAGTCCATTCATTAAAAGTTACGCTACAGTACCGGTGCAACTGTAAGCGGATGGGAGTAAAACACAGGATTGGTGTGAAAACTTTTGACACATAGATTCATGGTTAAATTTGCGATAATCACTGTCTTAGATCTACGAAAATGTTATAGTATCTCATAAAGTTATGACTCCCGAACCTAATAATTAAGTACACTATAAACAGAGTAAAGTCAAAATTGAATACAATTCTAACAATGTTTTCAGGACACATAACTCACAACGCCGTCTAGTTCCAAATGTACATACTATGGGTACAAGACAACTAATATAAATACAAACATGTTTTTTGTAAATACATACACATACATATTATTCATGGAAGACCCCCGAAATCAGAAATAAATATTTGCAGATCATACAAACATTTGATCCGACTCGGAAGTAGAACCGGAGACCTCAAACACAGCAGTCACAATTCTACCACGGTATCAGCAAGGCAGTCTAGAATATACTAAAAAAAGGTTTTATAATTGCTGAAACTAATTTCAAAGAAAAGGGAACAAACAATAATTAAGTTAACTGCGTTTATAAACAAAATTTCAAAAAATACAACAAATGACATCGCAACAAAGATAACATTTGTCAAGTGACCTACTACGAACTACTGCTAACCTATACATACAACATATCTAATGACTGCAGTACCTAATGAATGTTCCTGGTAATTTCTGCTTAACAAATTACATCTTCGGCGATTTTAATACAAATTAACACTACCCTTGAATGAAAGACATCCACAAGAAAGACAATTGGCAATTCAGTTGCGCTAGAATCACATATTCAGTCAAATACCTAAATTTATCGCTAGCAAAAGACAATCGTACCACGTCTAATACAAAAGCTTTCATTCATTCAAGAGATTACATAACTTTATTACATTTAACCTTAGTACATAATACCTAGCAAGTGAAACGGAGTTTCAGCCCACGAATATTGAGCCAGTATTGTAGATACTGATTAGATTAAATATAAGCCTATTAGAACTATGACACACAAGGAGTCTTACAATGGACTGTAAGTAATATAGAACCGTTCTATGTTAGATGGTAAAATAATATTACACGTTATCTTTTAAGTTCGATCATTGATAGGACAGTTTCCGCAATAGAATTGCAGAATTGAAAAAAATATAACATTTTGATGTGGGAAAACGTTTCATTGATTTAGTGTGATAATTGATATATCGTAAACAGACTTTAGAATATGATTTGTGTAAAATGGCATGAGCTGAATGCCAAAAACCGATGATCGAATCAAATGAATTACAACTGGAGAGTACTAAGCCCAGCTGTGGACTACCATATACGAATGATGATAAAACAGACTAGAATAGTTTAATTCAACATCAAAATTACAAACATTGATTAAAATATTATCATCATGACACGTGTCGGAATTTTATAATCTGAGAAAAACTAATTAAGTAAATATTGAAACTAATCTAAATTTACAAAAGTGCAATAATAATATAGATAATTTAGAGTCTTATAAATATAAGTTGAATAAGAAGTTTTGTGTCTCTATACTTAAAAAAGATATGAGTTCGGACTGTAAATTATTACAGTCCGAACTCATATCTTTTTCATTTTCATTCATAACAGAGCCCCGAAAGACGACTTAATAGTCGTCTTTCGGGATTCCGTCGTTATTTGAGGTGCCAGTGTGCTATAAGCCTTAGTACTACCTCTTATAGGATTTACTGAGCAATAAATTTTAATGAAATATCTCGGGAGTACCGCCACCTGTCCATAGTAGTATAGAACATAATGTGAATGTTTGATAATGATAGTCATCATCTTCCTAGCCTTTATTATTCCCAAAATTATTTGGGATCGTCTACTAGTTCAACCGGTTTTACCTGAACATCAGTTTTTCCACAGAGCGACTGGCATCGGACTTCCACAACCCTGAAACTGAACTGGACTCGAAGATTGAACTAGTCGTCAGTATATTTGAGGGCACTGACTTCGCAATAACAATCGCCATAGATGTTCATGACAACCGAGACCGACGGCTTAATGTGCTTTCCGGGGCACGGGCAGGAAACACCGTCATCTACCATACTCCGGGTTTGCTATTAAGAATTTCTTGGAAGAAAAACCCAATAGCTGTTCGACCCGGACCTCTTGTTTGGTAGTCTCTTATAGGTAGCCCACCACTGGACCAACAAGGTAGACGTTTGGTAATGATAATAATTTTACGAAAAAGATTTCATCTATTTATGTAACCTGAAGATTTAAAATGAAAATTATGGAAAACTCTTTTCTGTAAAAGTGAATAAATGGAAAGATGACGACGATAAATAATAATAATATATATAGACATATGCACGGTATAATTTAGTACACAATCTTTACACAAATGAAGGCGCTTCCGCTGTCTATTTGCTTAGATCTTTTAAATACATAGATTTTAACGCGATTTTCAGCAATAGATAGAATGATTCAAGATTAATGTTCAAATGTGTAATAGATGTATATTATGGTGGAGGAAATACGATAATTTTACAGGTTTTCATGCGAAGCCAGACCGGGTCTCGAGTAGCTATTAAAACTAATATCTTATGAAGTCCAGATACGGACACCCATAGTGATTGTCCCTGCTAGAATAAAACTATTTAAAATAACGATGGCATTACTTTTCAAAACATTGTTTCGGGCTTCTTCTAGCATTTTATCTAACTTAGCGATGCAAATTCCTTGCAAATCGTGTATAAAATACGCCTCGCAGATTTAAAAAATAACAGAGATAAATATGCATTCTTTCTCTTCCCTTACTCACATTTATAAACATTTTGTGGTATATACGCTCTATGTTACACAAAATGCAGTCCAATTATGGTTGTCTGGAAGAGATCGCCGTGAGCGCTAAGACCGCCAATTGTTATATTTATATATTTTGGATCTTCTATATTGTTTTATATCATTTATGCAAAGAAGATAAACAAATAAAATGAAGGACTCTCTCTCTCTGCTTCAATTCACAATTTTATAATAAATTCGAAAGTAACTCTGTCTGTTTGTTACGCTTACACGACTCTAAACCACTGCACTGATTTCAATGAAATTTGGCCTGAAGATACTTTGATTATTAAGTTAGGACAGGTTTCTTAAATAAAACTAAGTTTGATTCTTTGGTACAACATTGGTAAGCACAACTGAGACTTTATACATGTATAATAATATATATTATAATTATATTGCTAAGCATGTATAAATATATATTATATATTGATAATAATGTTTATCATTTTATGATTACTATTCTACAGAAATTGAAAATGATAACTTGAATTTCCTTTAAATGATTACATTATAAACTGATATATTTTAATATCAAGATACAGATTAGATGTTTCACTTTGAAGTTTTCTTCTTTAACTGTAATTAAGGTCATGTGCCCTAATTATTGGTAAAGAGATGTCTACCTACATAACTGAGATTACGGGATTGCGTATAAATTGAAATAACCGAATTCAGCCCGTTTACTGCCCACGCACACAAATTTAATAGAAGCAGGTGGCCTTCTGACCTGCGTGGTATATTAGGCCAAAATCACCTTAATCCTATGCCCAGCTGGTAGACTTTTAAAGGCTGGCGATTATGATGATGAAGTGATAAAGTGAAGGATGAAGAAAGCCTTTAACATATACTTATAAATCGCGTTCGAAGAGTAGAGTTGTTACCACCGATAAACCTAAGATAGGTTTTTGTATTTAGATTAAAATATTCATTTTAATAATTAAAAATTTTGAAAATTAATTTAAAAAAACGAAAACTCGACGTGTGGTACGAATAAAGATATTATTGTTGTTATTAGAATAGCGAGCTTTCACAGGTTTGCTGGTGACCCTCTTCATACAAATTTATGAAATTTAGATCTAATTTATTTAATATCAAAAGATGACAGGGGTTTTATAAAAAGTTTATGGTTACTGATGAACGAAACTTTGTTTTAAATATATAAACCACACAATTTACATAAATATAACTATAAATTAACATTATTTCGAATTTTAAATTTTGTTCGTACATATATGGCCTCGTGGTTTAAGTAGTCGCCACGCCGCTTTCTACAACGCCAAGAGATGTGGCAATATTATCTATAAATAATATTTATTATTATCATATTATTATATTTTTTCGTCTTTTTTTCTTGTTTTCGTGCCTTTTTTACTTGGTGGGATAGCTATTCAAAGAGGTTTTAAATTAACACTTGAGCAAGCTCACTTGATAATACAATCTGAGTCACTGCGGTTCTCGAACAGACTTCTTTGTTACGAATAAAATATTATTAAAGAAAATCCAGAACAGGATTCCCAAAAGGGCTCAATCTTAGAACCACTTCAAACTGCTTTATGTTGGTTAAAAGTTAGCAGCTATTTCTTATGCATAACTTGTGTAAGTAAATTTTAAGACCCACTCGTAGGGCAACCTACAATTGTCTTATAATATTGTTCTTAATTTCTTAAATACTATCACAACTCTAGAGTAGTTAACGTATTCAAGATTGTCAAAATGTCAACTTAAAAAGAATATACTTCGATGAAAGATGTTAAGTATCTTCATAAAGCAAAATGAACAAGAGACACCTAAAATAACCAGATAAAAAGGTCCAAGACCAAAAAAAATATATTATTTATTAAGTCTAGACTACGCAAAAATTTTCTGCGTGAGCCACTATAGTATACCGATGTTAGATAAGTAACCAATTCTACCTCATAGTATCATCACCATTATATTGCAATTTGCTTCTGGACAAACGCCTTGTGGCGACTTCCACATACAGCGCAACAAGAAAAGCAACCTACAATGCTATCTACCAAAGATACCTTGAACTTAGAAGTAACGAAGGAACGAAGAAACTACCGATCCTGAATCGCGCAATAAAAGTTACAGTAACGTCATTCGTTGGGCAGTGGCCCAGCAGGCATGATCACCTGGCCTGGTTGGAGGATCCTTCCTTTGTGTTGGAGGAACATGTAAAGCAGGTTCCTCCACAGCCTCTACCATTGCACGTTCTCTGATCAATTTTAGGCTTCTCGCATCCAGCTCTTGCCAGCCATCTTATTCAAGTGGTCACTCTATCTGACCTGTGGGCGTACTACACTACTCTACTTTGCTGGAATTGGTATAGTTTCTCTTTCAAATCACATTCTTACACCATAAAGTCAAAGTTTATGGTTTTACACACAAACTAAATCCCAGTGGATATCAAAATTAATACGAGCAACAATACTAATAAAAAGACTTTAATGAACCATAAAAAGAAAATCTACATAAATAAAGTAATTCAATTCGAATAAATGTAGATAATGTTGCTGACTAGTCTGTGTCGTTTTAAACAAAATTTATTATGCCAATTACTTAGGTTATTAAATATTTTAAGCCAGATTGTCTACTAACATGCAAGTATTCCTAACTTTTGTCTTTTTTACGTTTCTTTATTGAAATGGATTCTTCAAAGGTCTTTTGAATGATTTTACAAGCATATCGGCAGCAAATATATGTGAACGATAAACTTTTGAAACCAACAAAACCAATGCAGGCCCCCTAACTTAAGTTACAAATAAATAATTTTGATATTTAATGGCTACCACATAAAGGCAAAGTCAAGAAATTCAATGATAGCCAGGTTTGTTACAAATTCGTAGCTCCAATCCTTTAGAACATATGTTGGCCTTAACTTGATCACTCAGTAGCTATTTGCTGTACTCGCAATCTGTGATTGTATAAAACTGAATGTTGTTAAATACCTATTCATATTATACCTATCATATATATTTACGTATCAATTCTAAAAAACTCAAAATAAGGAAGTCTGCAAATCTATTAATAGTATGAATCGATAAACAAAACTAATGAAATCATTATTTTTGTTTATCGATTAAGAATACAGAGAGTAGCCACCTCTATTCACCCTATGGGTCTCTTAAGATACCATATCATGCAGGATAATATCACTACAAAGTAAAGTTTTGATTCAAACTTTTTTTTTACGTTTCGTTACCGCCTCGGGCCTTCCTCCTACCAAAGTTTGCGGCGGGGCGATGTGTCGGAATCGAACCGACTAAAACCACTAGGTATGCCACTCTGAGCCTGAGATGGAAGGAATCCGGGAACCGCTTTCTTACAACATCCGGACGCCTACCAGAAACTTGATGCAAACCCTATACCAACAAAATCCTCCTTTCTAAGGAAGAGGCCATGACAAGCAGTGAACTGTTAAAGGCTGTTGATGTGATATAAATTTCATTTGTAGGCACATAATAATAATAAAAAAGTAATCATAAATCTGCCAAAGAAATTTACACCTTTAAAAAACTCCGATCACATAAACAACACATTTAATGACTTTTGAAAAAAATAATTAAATAGACGTTTTTATATTCTAAGGAGGGGTCCTTATCACTGCGTCTTATCTCAAAGCTCGTTAAGGTAAGTATTTTACGAGCCCTTTGAACAAGGACATAGGACTGAGTTTTTCACATTTTACTTGCTCGCCTCGTAAAATTGTAAGTTACGACGGTTATCACACAGAAAGGGGATTTTTTTATAAAACAAAATTAATGTAAACGCCTGATATTTTATTGTTGGCAATAAATTTTTTGCTTCTTATTTAGTGATGGCATTAATGAGGTGTTAAGTAGCTATTTCGTCGTTAATTACCAACTAATATTTTGTACTTGCGTTTCACTTATAAACTAATAGTGATTAATGAAAATATACTGTTAAAGCTGTAACCGTAAATTGTAAGAACTTTTTGGGTTATATTTTCACTGTTTTTTTATGTATTTATATGAATAACGGACGTAATTCGACCGTATTTCATTTATATTTTTGTAACATATTGTACTTCACCTATATATAAATTGTAAAAAAAACAGGCACAAAGTTTTCACTTTACGTAATCATACTTATATATTAAGTAAGTAATAATCAACATCTAGATTTTTTTTAAAAATAGGTGTAAATAATTATTTGAGTATTCAAGCATTGAACATAACAATCAATAATATCAAATTGCCACAGTTGAATTACACGATAGTCGATAGATAGTAGTAGATAGATAATAAATAAATAAGTGAATTAATAAGTAATCATTACTAGGATGTTAGACTATTATTAAACGCGTAATGAATTATTGAAAAAAGAAAACCCGGTTTAGATGTTCTCAATAATTAGTATTTTTTTCTCTTTTATTTTACATATCCATCTGTCGATTGTTGCCAATAATGTAGACACATATGAAACACACTAATAACTGACCTGGCTTTAAAATGTCAGTTAGATAATTAATTTAATACCCTTGTGAGCATCATGGATAGAAGATGCGTTATATACAGTAATGTCAGTGTCAATAACGGATTGTCAGTAGAATTAATATTTCAGTGTTCTCATAACATCATAAATACTATTCTGACACAAAAAGTAAAAAAAACTTTGTAAATATCTTTTATTTTTAATAGCGTTTTCTAACCTTTTATTCAAATGCAAATCTTAAGTTCTTGGGACAGATTAAAATGAAATGATCACGAATGAAGACGCAAGCAAAATTTTATAGTAGAATTAAAACATTCTTGTTAAAAACACTTATAATAAAATAATTTATATTTTAGATCACTGAGCTATCTATCAGCTTTGTGAATAATGGTGCCTGGAGATTTATAGTTCAGGCCAAGATATTATTTGTGGAGACAAAATAAATTTATTATTAATATCATAGATTCTTTAATAAACAACCCCTGGGGGTCACTTTTGTCATTCTACAGATTTTTCTTTCTGATCTTTGAAAGATGCCGCTCATTTTAATGGTGGCATTTAACCAGTTTAGGTTTAACAGTTATTTTCTACATAGAGCTTTATTAACACGAAACAAAAGGCTTTTAAATAAAATAAAAAAAACAGTTTTTTCTTAACAAAAGCCTTTCTCCTACAATATATCTCATACATATGGTGCGGCCTTTTAGATAATAATCGGGTGCATAGCATACTCTTTTAAGCTAACTTGATGTTGTTTATACATACTAGAAGAGTATCTAGTAATAACAACGCATAAATAATAACAACGGTAACTTGATCAAAATGCTTTATGTTTAATTTAATGTTGATTTTAAATAAACAAGTACGAGCAAAAATACATCTCTCTCTCCTGAGGGATGTATATTACCGAGCTATTGTTAGTCTTTCTTGCGTTGTTAATAAACATTCTACGATATTTAAACAAAATAAATAAATAGATATTTTGGACATTAAATACACAACGCCATCTACTCTCGAGCCAAGCAGAGCTTGTGTTATGGGTACTTAAATAGCTGATATAGATACATATAATTCTTTTTTGTATATACGTACGTATTATATAGAAAACACCCAGATTCCGGAACCAAAATTTGCTGGTCATACAAACATTTGGCCCGATCCGTACAGTTTAAAAATACGTGTGAAATGAGTGAAACGTTTTAGCAAAGAAGTGCAAGTGATTTCTCCCGTCATCCAAAAGCCTGACTGAAATAAGGTTTGAAAATCTTTATGGATAATCCCACCTTATGTACATTTTCCAATGACAAATTAACCTTATCTAAGTTATAGGAATCTGTTTTTGGTGTCATAACCAAATAAAAATGGCATTGTCTACAAAATGATTCAATATGAAACATAAAAGATACAGTTCTCCCCCCTTACTTAGAACTTTATTTGAGGTAACACTTGTTATTGTGATTTTAGGTTTCTGAAATAAAAAATCTATCTAAATAAAAGCCTATCTCAAAAAAAAACTGAAATGTTTGTACACACATAACTTTCGATTGTTGAATTAAGTAAAAAACAATTATTTTCTCTAAAATCAAATATTTTAATCATGATATAAAAAGTGAGTGAGATTTAAAACATATTCATAAAAAAATTGCGTTGCGAAATACACCGTATCAGTTAGTAAAAAATAATATTTTTTAAAATAGTATTTCGAAAACCGATTTCTTCATGATTCTTCATTCATAAATTTTCTACCCCCTTTTATTTTATTTACATTTATTTATTTTTTATCATTTCTTTGAAGCAAATAATAAAGAAAAGTCCAAACAAAAACATAAATCAAGTACACTACGAATAAAAAAAGAGAACTAAACTTTTAAACACAAACTAGTTTCTTCGGGAGATTAAAAATATTCGATCCCAGACTATATGCTACCTATCTATATAATTTTAATCACAAATATTATAAATCTGCAAAAGATTATGTCTGGTTAAACAAGCCAGTCTTAAGAAGTATCTACTGGTATCATTTGAAAAATTATTTCAATTTTATATAGCCTGGTTATCGTGGACGTTTATAGGCTAAATATCATCACACCATTACCTAAAGGAGCGGAGTATCAATGAAAAACGTAGCAAAAGCGGGGCAAATTATTCCTTTTGAGTTGATGATTCCTTTTATGTGCTTTCATTACATGTGCTGCATAAACAGTTAAAGTTTTGCAAATACAATGTGAGAAAGAATTGTTCGTTCCCCTTTCACGTTCAAAAAAAAAGTCTGTATCGGCATAATTTTATATAAAAGGTTGGCCAATTATAACCTTTTTTATGGTAAATAACCGTGTTTGCGCTTAATAACATCACGCTACGGGTAATATAGGAGATGCAGACGAGGACGCGTGGGTCAACTAGTATTATGTAACAATGGAATGCTTGTTTATATATATTTATGCGCAGTCGTGTAGTGGATTACGTACTACGATGGTAAGGCTATACAGCAAACGATTCATTATTGATTTAACTTAAAGGCTAAATAACAGTAAATGGGAGAAAAGCCCTTAAAAAAATAACCATCATCACCATCATCATCAGCCTAATACAGTCCACTGCTAGACATAGGCCTCTCCCACTGCACGCCACTCTGGCCAATTTTGGGCTACTCGGATCCAGTTGCTGCCAGCCATCCTGCGCAAATCATCACTACACCTGACCTGTAGGCGTCCGACACTATGTTTGACGAGACGCGGTTTTCATCCCAATCTCCTACTCTATCTCTTCTTCAAAAAAATATTAACTAAGAATATTGACGTAACAAGAAAATTTAACGGTAAAACTAGGTACATTGTTACAAATGAAATTCCACGAAACAATTAATACAAAATCTAAGCATTAAATAATATTTAACGTTTTCGGAGAATGGCGTACATAATTTGCGGCCAACAAATACTAAATGATTAAACCTGAACCACACCGGATTTACGCGGTTATTATGATGTAAGAATAGATAAACGATTTGTTACTAAATTCGACTTCTATAAATAATGTACGTGAAAATCTAGTTACTTGTTAATACATACATAAACAAATTTATGTAACAAAATTACCTGAAGCAGAAAATTTGGAAATATTCTATAAAACAAGTCTTATTTATTTAACCACCTATATTTATACGTGAAGCAATAAATTTGTACGATCTCTTTACGAAAGTTATGTAAACGGAGGAGTACGTGATTTTGCACAGTGAAACGTTATATGGAGGAGGGTTGCAGAAAGAATAAAGAATTTAATGAATTGTTATCGAATTGAGTGAAGAATGATAAATTAATAAATACCTCGGACATCTAACACACAACGCTATCTAGTCCCAAGCTAAGCAGAGCTTGTGTTTTTTTATGGTATAGGAGGCAAACAAGCCGACGTATCGCCTAATGGTAAACGATTACCGCCGCCCATGGACACCTGCAACACCAGAGGCGTCACAAGTGCGTTACCGGCCTTTTAAGAAGGAGTTCTTTTCTTGAAGGTTTGAAGGTCGTATTGGTCGGGAATACCGCAGGCGACAATTCATTACACAGTTTGGATAAAGGATAAATAATAATAAAGGATATCGGTTTTGGATGCTAGACAACTGATATAAATACATATATACTTTTTTATTGTTAATACATACGCATTATACACAGGAAACACTCAAACTCCGAAATAAATATTTATTGATATCGAGTGTGCTCATATTTCTTTCATTACTCATAATAGTCATGTCATTTATTCATAATAGTCATGTAGAATGGATTAGCTCTAAATTCAACTTATTACATTTTAAAAAGTCATGATTTAGTTTCATATAATAAGCAAAAAAACGCAATTATGATTAAAATTTAATAATCTTAATTCCCCAATCTCTAGATCATAATTGAAGCGTCCAAAGTTTGGCCGTCACAAATTTTACAATCTTGCAAAACACAAATCTGTTCACGGCGTAATCAGATAAAAAACTGTTGGCGAGCTTAATAAACGAGGCGGGTGCTATTCCCTTAACATAATGGAATCTTTTTAGACACTTTAAGACAGCACTTTAGCTTAATGAAGAGTCATAATTCATTTTGACGCTCCTAGTAACTAGAGCAGTGGCGTGCCGTTGCTAAAGTATACGTGGTAATTAGATCCACAGCGAGTTATTGATTTTTTGTTTAAATTTTTCATTGAAAATATAAGCATCTTGGCTTACAATAATATTAACAAAAACGAAAAGTCCCATTATCGAAATTCTCGGATTTACCTCTACTGTAATATGCATGTATTACACCCGGCCTTCCTCTTGAATCACTTTGCTTCCTATTGCTGAGAACTGCATTAAATCTGTTTCCAACAGACAAAGAAAGCAACTTAATATTTAACCTCCGAAGCAAAAAGACGGGTATTACAAGATTGAGGTCGATGTTTGTGTGTGGGTGTGTGTATCTGTCTGAGGCGTCGTAGCTCTCAAACAGATGGGCCGATTTCAATGCAGCTTTTGTCATTTAAAAGCTAGTTTCCTTGCGGTGGTTTATCTATGTTTCGGTTAATATCGGTTCAGCAGTGTAAAAGTATGATCTCTTTCTCAAAATGATGTAAGGCATTTTTGGCGTATGATTACTAGATCAATGGCATGAGGATTTTTCAAATTTTTAATTTAAGCTTGTATACTATGTAAAGATCAAGTAGCTAGTGGCATTTGGTAAACTTGTTCTCAAATATAGAAATTTTTGGAGAAACATTTTTTTTATATTTACTTTTAATACGATTACTTATACTCGATATCGGATTGAGCGTAAAGAGTCCAACTCAATGTAATTTGAACTAAATGTCACGATTTTTTTTAACTTGGTTACTTCTCGTTATAATTAAATATTCTGTAAGAATTGCAAAACAAAAATCCAACAATCTAATTACGTAGATATTTTAGGAAGACTTACTTACTTACCACTACTATATTAATTAGTTTTCTCAAGCAAGTTAATTGTTTGATGTTCAATTTACGTTGGAGGTACTATAAAGTTTAAACCTGTAGCTGTTTCAATAAAATCACCCACGCCTTTGACATTTCTGTCTCTTCATTATTTTCATACAATAAGTAGGTAACTACTTAGGTATCGTAATGGGAAAAAATATGAAAGGGAATAAATTTATATGGTTCTTACTCAACATTATAATAAAATAAAAAAGTCTTTTAAATCCTTTTTTCATGAGTGGGCAGTCTTAGCCGAAGTGATACCACGGACTCACAGAAAACCGGTGTGAAACTGCGCCTGCGCTCTGTTTCACCGAATAAGTGAGGATACCAGAGGTCCATAACCCAAACCCTTCCCCATCTTCCAAAGGCTGGCAACGCACTTGTGAAGCCTCCGGTTTTGCGTGCATGGGCGGCGATAATCGCTTACCATCAGGTGATACGTCTACTCGTTTGCCTGTCATTACAAAAACAACTACAATAGCTATTTGAAAAACTACAGTTGGTTTCATTTCCATAATAACGATATATTCAAATTTCATTAGGTAGAATTTTACTAAAATGAAGAAAACATTTAAGTAAGCAAATACCTCATCTAAGTTCAAATATAATTCTAAAAAATAAGATTACGTGTATAACGTCGACATAAAATCTCAACATTTAATACGAAATCGAGATAGTTGGGGCACTAAGGAACGTATAATAATAAATACGGTATTATGAAATGAGATCATAGATAGTGTTGAGCTACCTTTCAGTTTTAATTACGAAATGTTTCTAGATAATTCAGATAGTATAAAAGTTACAGCAATCGTCTAAAAGATGATTAAACGATGAAAATTCATCTTATTAAATTTTCAAACTAGTAAATTATTTATCAAAACATGTAATTTTTTTAAGAACAAGTTGGTCTTAACAATCTAGGCATTTTTTGTCTGTTTGTGTTTTCCGCACTAAGCTCGAGGGTTTTGTCGCGGGAACAGTGCTTAAGTTGCCATTTTCTAACCTTTTTCTTACGTGTGTAAACCCCTATGGGCCGTCACCACACCGGGGTGTGCAGTTTGTCGAAATCGGACCGACTAAAACTACACGGTGTGCCACTCTGCGCCTAAGAAGAGAGGGATCCGGGAACTGCTGTTATTAACACATTTAAATCACCATTTTATAACCTAACCTGACCTGACAAATCTTCACCCCTTCTCGAGAACTTAGTTTCCTCCATCAATAACCTTTTCCAATTCTAAGATGCACGGCAATCGATTATTGCGATCTCTTTAAAGGGATCTTTTTTGTTTTAAAGACAACTCCCGCATTAGTTAGTGTTAATTATTGTCAAAAATTGTTCGTAAGATTAAAAATGGCTAATTCCAATATCCCACTAGATTTTTGCAAATCAGCGTGATTAACTACGCAAATGAAACTGGTGAGTGGCAAGTTAAATTTTTAAATTAGGTAGCTATTTCAAGTTTGTTGCAGTAAGATAGGAACAGTCGATGCAGTGTTACTTGTCATAAAGCTTTTAGAACATGTGTCCGATTTATTACGTACAAATAGAACTATGTATTTTTATCAGTAGACTATTTTTTTTAATTCGTTGACGTGCTATAAAAAAACTTATAGATACTAATGGAGAAAGCACCACAGAAGGAATTAAGGGAAGTTTGTTATATAAAATAACCGGACGGAGATTTTAATTCAACTAACCGACAGAACAGAATAATTTTTAACTTAACCTAGTATTAGTTACAATGGTTAGGTATATAATCACAAATTATGTATTTAATATCATCTTGATCGGTATTTTAGATACACTGCACTGGTTCTTTTTGGGTTTAGCAATTCCTTCGAAGAAGGCTGATTCACATTTAAACCAAAAAGTAAACATTTAATTTTTACCGTGGCTCGACCGGAGTGATACCACGGCATCACAAAAAACAGGTGTGAAACAACGCTTGTGCTGTGTCTCACCGAATGAATGAGGATACCGGAGGCCCATACCCCAACCTCTTCCCCGTACTTGTGACGCCTCTGGTGTGGCGTGTGTCCATGGGCAGCGGTAATCGCTTACCATAAGGTGACACGTCTGCTGCATTTGTTATTTCTCAAAAAAAATAATTATGATCAAATCACAAAAAAAAACTGATAGTTACAAGGCTTTTTATGCAGACAAGGTTTTTCTACAACTTTGATTATACAAAAACATTGACGAAGTTAATAAAACAGAATCGTTACTTAATACTTCATACAGATACGTACTACATTGATCAGAGTAAAATTACATATATAAGTAACGCAGCACTATATCAATACTATTATATTGTTAGCTCACACTTAAGGAAAATTGTAGTAAAAAACAAATACCACAATATATGCTTTAAATTTTAATTATTAGCTGAAACTGAGACGTGGGAGATTACAATTGGTCCATACTGACATTACCACTGCACGTTGGACGGTCTGGCTGCCGGGTACAGAGCAAATTTGAAATTTTTAAGCGCCCTTTCGACGGTTTTAATTTCAATTTAAACTCATATTAGCACTTCATGTTGGACGCAGTTGCGAATCGCAACTTAAATGTATTTTTGGGTGTATAAATATTATAAGTGTGATTAATTATTACCACGTTTATGATTACGCTCAAAGTTACCGCCAGTAAAAAACAAATTCAAATGTAACTATTATTTTATTAGTGGTGCAATGAATTCCGAGTTAGATTCTCTCTAAGGGTATCACATTGTGTAGGCAAGTAGCTGTGCCCCACGGTTTTACGCGCGGTACAACATCAACCACAGACAGCGCCGCGGGACAAAATAAGTCTAAAAACTAGCCTAAGTTATCCTCATCAGCTATCTGCCATTCTTAGTCTCTTCAAAATCGGTTCAGCCGTTCCAGATATTATTATCCAGGTACAAATGTACATACAGACAAAAAAAAATATTGCTTTTTAGTTTAAGTACCGTACACACTTTCATATCCATTTAGCGAAATACTTCTAATTTGAAATTACAAACGCATATCGTACCTACCTAATATTAGAAGTGCGAATAAAAGTAATTTGATATTACGTTTTCAAGAATTACAAAATCCCCCAATTATTATGGACAAAAATAGTATCATGGAATGAAAACTAATATTAACCAGTCCTTTGCTTGTTGTGTGGAGAGTAAAAGTAATCAAAAACTAGTTGAAGGATAATAAAGCAGATTTTCAAAAAAGTTAATAATATTGCACTTTTCTTTCAGAGTTTATAACTGTGATCAGGGTCACCAGAGATCTCTTATAATAATTAAGTAATTATTACTTAATTATTAAGTACTTAGTAATTAAGGCCGAAAAGGTGCCTAGGACACCTTTGTCATCCCGAATGGTTGTTTTACTGCTTTGGTATCGACTTTACACTATTTGTAATTTAAGAACGGCGGAACTGATTTGGCTGAAAATTGGTGGGGAGGTAGTTTAGAACCAGGAGACAGACATTTTACATGTTTTTTTTTTACTTTGCGCCGCGGCGTTAAATACGATTGTTGTTGGACCGCGGGTAGCACTGCAAGCTCAGCTAGTCTAATATCTAACGTTCTCGTGGCACAGTGTTTGTTACCAAACTCCTCCGAAAGGGCTAGACCGATGTTATGAAATTTTGTGTTCATATCGGATAGGTCAGAGAATCGGCCGACATCTGTTTTGAACACCCCTAAATGATAAGGGTAACCTTAACTTTAACAACATTATTTATTTATTTTATTATAATGGCAAAACAACCTTTGCCTGGTCAGCTAGTACACATAGAAAAGTTACATTCCAACAGCTAGCAAATGACACTGTTCACTGAGTTGTCTTTCTAGACAAAAAAACAACCGCACTGAGAATGGATCCTGTAATATTATACAAACAGGGGCCATTAGCTACTAAATGTAGACCTTATCAATATGATATTTTATTAAAATAGTAAACATCGGGACTTACATATATATATTTTTTTTATCCTTTGAGAGTCAAGTCGTTACACCATATCGATGTCGGGTGATGAGATTAATTAAATAACATTGTACCGAAACGATATGCCATGGCATGGTAACACGGCTGCATGCGTTCAAAGTTCCATCGAGCACAATTGTGGTTTAATGTGTACAATAGTTCGGCTACATGTGACCACAAGCGGCAAACAATCCAATACAAGCTCAAAGAATTAATTAATAAGCAACACGACATAATTAAGTCCTCATCTGTATTGGGTACTGTTCGGTATTAAAATTTTCAGTAAGTTGGCAAACTCGACGCTATGATTGCATTAAAACACTTACTAACTTTATCCATTTCGTCTGTTGACACTACCGCCGTAGGTTTCGCTGAAATTAAATTTTGGGATTGCATTTTATTTAAGCCCTACTGTCCTTATTTCGCACTTTGTTTGATAAATTATTTTAATAGGATTTAGCCAGATTTTGTGGATTCTGTCAACAGTTCTACATTTTAAAACCAAGTCAAACGAATAGCATTGAGAGGTTTGACAGGAATAGAAAAGTGTCCATGTTCTTTAAGCCGCTGCTTAGCTATATAAAAAAGAGAAAAAGAGATATATATATATATAT
>PKRV01001315.1:501346-554373 GCA_003709505.1 Hyphantria cunea
ATATATATATATATATATATATATATATATATCAAAGAGGTATGTGATTGACTAAGATACCCAGACATGAATACACAGCGCAAACCGCTGGACCTAGAAACCTGAAATTTTGCATGTAGGCTTTTTATATAACGTAAGTGATTACTAAGAAAGGAATTTTGGAAATACTACCTCTAAGGGGGCAAAATAGTGGATGAAAATATCTATTTCCGCGTGAGCGAAGCCGCGGGCAAAAGCTAGTCAAATATAAAGCTATTGTGTTAACTGCGACATGTTTTGAAAACAAAAGTAACATAAACTAGATGTATACAATGAAAATTTACTCGGGCTACAGTTTTTTTAAACTTTTTCTTCAATCAATTTCTATTAAAAGATAATATGACCAACAAGTATATAATCCTATGAAAATAAATAAAAACCCACTAGTGTTTTAAATGTACTGAACATATTTTATTAGTTTTTATTAGTAGTAAAAATAATGTTTCGTTAGGAACACAGATGAAGAAAAACAAAGTCGCTCTGAACAGCCAACTTTCTCCACAATTTTATGAAATTTTCCAACTTCTCGTAATGTAATAAAATGTTGAATGCGTCCTCGAAGAAGTATTACGACATAGTAACCGTTATTTCTCACACTTCTTAGGTATACTTATCAAAAGTTTGAACTTTTCACTTTTGTTCTCATAGTTGTTAGCATTCATGCACGGTAGGAGAAATACTAAACTTTCTTAGGTATTTTGAGGAAGGAAGAAAAAGATGTTACTCTGTATTTATTGAAGATTTTTATAGAGATGGCAATTGATTAAGAGCCTGCTAAAATGTCTCTACTTTACCTGATGGAAAGCATAAGCAGAATCCGAGTGCAGTGAAAGAAACTTTTCTTTAAAAGATACTGACACCTATGTTTCACTATACTACAGACGGAGATGTAGATAATAGTATACTACGTAGATAGAGGACCATAAAACATGAATTATAGAATACACCAAAGGAGAACCTTACATTAGTACACATGTGCTAGCTCAACCTACTATACCAACATCCAGCGGAATGCACCATACTCATTGCGAATCCAGACAATGTAACATGGTGACCCGCACTATGGCGACCTATTAAGATATATCTGCCTTATTGGGCCTGCGGTCTCGTATTCACCAACGAACCACAGCTGCAGGACTGCTATCATTTTAAATTGATCTTCTATAAGAGTGTCGTACCGCCCGACTCAAAACAGCGTGGCTCTACTACTTACTCAAAGTACTTACTTGTCGGTTAAAAGAAACAAGCAAAAGTCACGCGGACTTTATATTGTAATTTGTTTCTGAAATGCTTATAAATACGAGTACCTGTATTAAACTAACTACTAACAGATTAAATGAGTATGTTTGTTTGTTAACTTAATAAAGCCGTAAGGCATAAGCAAAATGGTTGTACAAACTCACAGGATGCCTCTAATATACACAAACACTGAAATTAACCAACCGTCTATAACTAGCCTTAAAATTTGGAGCTATGTTCAACTGGATGTTCTGGCTGGCTAGTGAATTCCGCGGGCATATAGCAAAACTGACCTAAATGCTATCTGGATTCGTGAATAATACGATTGGCAAAATTATTTATTCAACTGAACGACGGACGCGTATCATTACGGCAGAGCGCCGTTGCGGTATGAACATTAGCTTAAATAATTGAAACGACGAATTGAACGATGGGTGGGCACGCCGGTTGGAATTTCAATTGAAACCAGTTTGAACATTTTATACTCGGCCTAAAAATTTATCGGAATAACCTTTTTCTGTAATCCAGGTGTATGAAATTCGGGTATTCTTACTCAAAACGCGTAACCCCGAAAAGAGGATGCGCAAAGCATAAGTTTCTGAAGGGATAAAATGTCAACAGATGTAAGTGTATGATTTCATGAGGTTCATTGAAGTCAATGTTATTATTAAACTACCTCCTTATATATAAACGTTGTATATCCTTAAGCAACAGTTTTGTGTAATTTTCAATTTAACCTTAACTATGAAAATAATACAAATCCATTGCTTAAAATATAATAACGGCTATGAATAGGGTATAATAAGGATGATGTTTAAGTTATTTAATTTCATGGATTTCAAATACATAATTATGTATTTATTATATGTCATTCAAGTGACGTTGTTGTTGAGGATAACTCGGAAACCAACTCACCGATTTTCACGTTGTTTTTCTTAAAATATGTTTTGCTGGTGTGCCTAAGATATAATAGTTAACATTGCGCTTAGAGTAATAGGACCTGAGCATGACTGAAAAGAGACGCAAACAAAGTTGAGTGAGTCAGCTAGCATTTTATAAATATTTATTTATAAAGAAAAAAAAATGTATATTCTAATTAACTGGTTTTTAATCAATGCATATGAAAGTTAATGTGGTACTTACATAAAAAATACATAGAAAAAAAATTCTAGCTGTATGTTCCCGCTAAACTGTGACCGAATTTGACGGGACTTTCAGTTTCAAATAGCTGATGATATAAGGAGTAACCTATGCTACTTTTAAGACTACCTTCGCCCCTCGGCGCTACCTATGGTTATTGTTGTAAAAGTACAACCACAACATAGCGGGACTCACCTGGTATGTATATATATGTATTTGTATGCAAATGTATTTGGAACAGCCTCTAACAGCCCACTGCAGGGCATAGGCTTCTCTTAAGAAAAGAGGTTTTGGCCTGTAATACTACTCTGGGCAAACAGGTTCACGATTTGCTTCAAGATCTTCTTCTCTTTGCAGTGATATTATCCAGTTTAGTTTGCATTCTTAGTCGCCTCTGAGGACGATCACGGAATGAACAGGGGTGGTGACACTCGTTATCTTCATCCGTCACCATACCAACAGCATTATTAAGCTGAAGTCAATCACCGAGTACCTCTTTGAGTACATCAACGGGGCTCGTTACGCAGAGTTAGATAAATTACTGAAACGTACGTCCAGTTTATTACACAGTTTTACTTATTCATCAGCTATGCAAATGAAAAGCAAATAAAGAGAGAAATGGCCATCCCTGTGTAATGTACGCGTTGGTTTTATCTCGAAAACGATCAAACATTACGATCCCATTTTGCACGACGCATTTCCATATGCGCTATAAATAATGCCGCTTTACCTTCCATTCAAATAAAGGGGTTTCGTGGAAACGTTATTTTGCCGACAATTGCTGGATGTGGTATATTTGGTTTTAACTACAAATATTTTATCGATTAGGTTTAATTTTTATACAGACCAAATTCAACTTTATAAATGGTTACCATTTAAATTTACAACAGATTTTATGTATCCATTTTATTAAGGGTCTATCTAAAATGTTATTTGAATAGAAACAATAAATTAATTCATCCAAACGATTGGCAAAAACAAAGAGTTTTCAAAGCAAACTCCCTCATGATAGTTTAAAATAAAAAAAATATTAAAAATCTGTTTTAACAATAGCCGGAGACTATGTGTGTATAATTTTTTGGGTAAAGGTACACCACTCAAACATACTCATGTGACAATGGCTGTGACTCCAGGATTTACTTGATACCGATGTTGTTGTACTGTTGTTTCTGGTAGTAGGTAATCAAGAAATTAATTATTAGCCAGCTCTTGATTAAAGCCATTAGAGATAGCAATGAAAAAATAAGACAAATCTATCATGTATTTTATTTTACCTTCAATATTGCTTTCCATTTCCTTCTCAGCCCAATCTACTAAGAGTAATTTAACAGCCCTTTTAAAATTTTTCACGAAGGCCCTTATACTCGAAATAATAACAACAATAAGTGATTATATAAAGTTTTATGCCTAAACCACTTTTAATATAGTTTTATTCAATTGGCCTTAAGCACTTCCTTAACAACTTGAGATCAAGTTGTATGATAGGAAACATGAAAACATGAAAAATCGGCCGTTAAATAACAAAATAACGCCAGGTATACTAACATTGAATTTAGACAATATAAATATAACTAAGCTGAAATAGCTTCATCTTTAGAAGTAGAATTCAAAAAACTCTTAATCCCTGCCTACTTTTTGAAGCATGACCTGATACCATTGAACATTTTGTACATGAGTTTATTTTTCAAATTTTTTTTCATTAGTCTGGTACATTTACTTTGATAATGGCAGTTTGTCGTTTTACAACCATCTCATTATGGTTGTAAGTTACAAATTGCTGAGTTCCCCTAAATAAATTATTTGTCATTAAATAAATTGCTCTAAGAATCAGCTATACTAAATAAAGATTGAGCATATTTATTTTATATTCCATAAAAAAATTAGATATACCAAGTATTGTACTCAACAAAAACAATTTTGAATGAAATTCAGCGCACGTAGTGAATCAATTGAGAGAGCAATAACGATAATGGTCAACAGCTGAAAATAAATAAATCCATCTAGTCATTTTTTTTGGAAATCCATACATATTAAATATACATAGAAAACACCCAAACTCCGAAACAAATATTTCCAGTTCACACAAACATTTGGTCCGACTCAGGAACCGAACCCGAGACCTCTACCACTACCGAGGAAGTCAAAGTCAAAATAAAAGAAAAGTTTATTTATTACGGTCAAATACGCGAATTATCATGGATGAGTGGTTTCGTAGTGCTAATTAGAAGCCTTTGAAGTTTCCTCAAGTCCGTAATGCTCAAAGGTATAACCTGTTGTATATTATCATACTAAAATTGAGTTTGCAAAACTGAATATTGATTTCTTTTAGCCAGAGGGCGAAACAGAAGGTGATATGATAACTTTTGCCGCTCTTGGACTAGCTTTTGAAGTGGCGATCTACATTCTTTTCTTAAAGGCTTTAAGATCATATCGGTCCGGAAATAACCGTCGGCGATAATTTGCTCTACAGGTTTATGCCTTAAACATTTTCTTTGATTAAATAAATAATTTGAGTTCCTTTCTAAGAATTAAAATGCGAATGAGATCATATTTTTTGTTTATATTTTTTTTAGATCCTATATAGTGAAGATCATATTTTTGATTAAGTAATCTTTTTGCATTATTCTTATTTATTAGATTTAATACAAAAGGATTGCTTTAAAGAAGAAACTTGATCTTAAACTTGAATAATTTTAGGATTTTATAAAATAACCCAGGCTTATAAAATTATCATTAAATAAACCTGACTAAGCTGGAGCTGACTCTCCTGCTCTGATACTCAAAAACTAATGCTAATAGCATCTAATGAAATGTAACTTTCAGATACTTTAGTACAAAATAAATAATCTTTAAAAACTACTTTGTTAAAGTTCTTAATAGTTCCAAGAGGCAAAAAGAAACGCAGCATGCCGCATGGCCCGATAATGAACGTTATTTAAAAGAAGATTGATTTAATAAGAAATATATGAAAATATGTTTTCAATCTTAGAAAACAGTCAAGTAATAAATTTATCTTTCTTTGACTTAAACATTCACGCATATAATTTGTTTTCATAGTGGCTGCAATGAAATTCATTGAATTGAATCCGTATTATTTATAATAGTACAAACAATTTTAAATTTTTCAGTATTTTATTTTACATATGTTGTATATGATCTCAACAATTATATATATTATGCATACGCATGGAAGAAGCATCACAGCATCAAACAGTTGTGGTTTCACATACTATCCAGTACAATACAGACGTGCACTCATTTTTATAACAATCATTTATTTCACTAGAGGGGTTAGAAAAACAGTAAAATATAAACAACTTTGGTCACATTTTATGTCTTTATGTCCTTAGTACACATTTTATCTTGAGGTAGGTAATGACAAAAAAAGTAACTCGGCACATCTAGTTCTCGCACTACTTTATAGAAATACTGAAAATGTGGAGATTCAGTTCAAAAATAGAAAAAGCCCTGGGGTGCTACACAAGAATTTCACGTGCCGAAACCCCGCTGAGATATAGGTGCGAAACGGGAACATAACAATAATTTCGGAACCATTATACTAACGGAGGAGCCACCCAAAGAGATGTTTTTACCAACTTTTTACGCATACCGACTTCTTGTTAAGCCTAAGTACGCATATAGGATTTTACGGAGCGCAGTATGCCAGCAGTTGTGAGCAGAATTCATAATAACGTAATTAATGAAGGCCTAAACATCGGGCCCCTGAACACGTCCGACCTGCATGCAAAAACCCTTTAGAGAAGCTGTCCGCCAGTGTATTATTTATGACTAGAGACAAGAAGGGGAATTTTAGGCATAAACAAGATTTTGAGATATTGGTTGCGGAGAACAGTTCTCGTTTAGTTTCGTGGGTTCAGCTACTATTTAGAGTGGGTGCAAATTGCTAATTACATCGAGCCCCAGTTGTTTTCATATGTGACCTTCATAAGATTCATATTGTATTGTGTTATTATAGACCATTATTTATGCAGAGAATTCTTGATGGTACTTGATTATTATTTTATCATTTTCGAGAATGAGAAACGTCTTATTTTTTTGTATAACGGCTCAAAGTCTGTAGTGCGATATAGCGGAAAGATTCGTGCTCTTGTAAAATAATTTTGATATTTATTTATTTTAAATAGATAGTGTTTACCAACCAACACGGTAATAGGGATCGCGTGGGTATTTACTCGCATGACCTATATGTTAATCAGCACTGACCTGTGGTAAGTGATAAGTCAGGTGACAAAATTGTGATGACAAAAAGTAGCGAAGTCAAAAATATGCATTTGCAGTGAAAAAATTATCGTTGATAGGGTGAAAAATAACTCCACATCTCCGGCTTTTTGGGGCAAGGAAGCTAGGAGTATGTGGAGTTCCACTTCAAAACACCCAAGAGGAGGACCCGGAGGAGAGCCTGGACATTAATGTATTTTCTAAGTTTTATAGCCTATATCCTTTCTCAAGACTCAAAGTATCTATATGTCAAATTTTATTGAATTGGCGCAAAAGTTTAGTCGTGAAAGCGCATCAGACAGAGTTACTTTCGAATTTATAACATTAATATAGGTAGTCTATATTAATATAGACTACGGGGTAATTAATTTTAGCTCACTGACTGTAACTTATTCAGGTATAGATACCAAAAACAACTTAGGTTTATTTTTTATTAACATTCAATTTGTAAATATTGCGCTTTAAAAATACGATAATGTTCTTAGAAATACTTAACTGATTGAAATAAATGAAGCGCTATCCGAAGTTTGTTAGTTGTTTTATCATAAATATGCAATAAGCGTCCAAGTTTCGTTCGGTAGTGCCTTACGCACCTATCGACTGATCTTCACTGGCTCATCTATAGTCAATAACATAAGTGAATGAAAATATTTGGGCAACCCTTACCGATCCCTTATAATACAAAAAAATGCTGAAATAACTTATATTAAGGCTCCATTTCAAAAATTTACGAAGGATCCCATTATTCAAATGAACGCCTATTATTTTCCTTATAGCAATATCATCTTACCTATGGAGCGCTTCAATAACCTTAGGCGTATTATGTGGATCAGTATGAAGAACTTATACCTATTATTTAGTTTTGAAAGAAAACGATTTTGTGGGGATTATCACTGGTTCATATTATCCGAATTTAGTTGTAAGCACAGGCTTAATTGAAATAAAACGTATACTATCGTAACAAGATACAGTTTAAAACTATCACCCGGCTACGTAAAACCTTCGTTTAAAATTAACATAGTTTATGTCACTAGGGACATTATTATGAATCTATTGATAAGTCATTCTTTTTAATCGGTTCAAAGACAGCCAAAAACATTACCGATCCTTTTGACTTCGCCGGTAAAATAACATTGGCATCGATCAACTTTCATTTCAACGTCTTTGTTTTAAATACGGAGAAATTAATTTCTAATAGAATGTTGAAGACTCTTACTTATAAACGTTATTAAATTATTAATAAGTAGATAATGATGTTGTTAGGGGAACTTATTAAATACTTATTGTAATTTGCTTTTAGTAATTTGGCTTACTTTATGAATAAAACCAAAGCAGTCTTATGAATATGAAGAAATTGCTGAGCTCGGCGTTTTTCTAAGGGATTATATCAGAAATGAGGTGATCAAGCAAAGATCTAAGGTTATCTACATAGCCTACTGGATTAGCAGGCTAAAATGGCAGGGAACTGACCATTTTATCCTCAGGACAGACAATCGTTGGGGTAGAAGAGTTCTAGAGTGGAGACCGCGTTTCGTCAAACGTAGCGTACGACAACCACAGAGCAGGAGAAGTGACTACTTTGGCAAGATAGCTGGCAGGAGTTTGATGCGAAAGCCCAAAATCTACCAGAGTGGCGTGCAATGGGAGAGACCTAAGCCCAGCATTGGACTGCATTAGGCTGATGATGATGCGTTACCAGATCGTAAGCGACCAACTTCGTCCATGGGACCTGTAACTAAAGAAAGTTTGAATCACGGGGTCTGGGGGTTGGAGCTCAAGCAACCTCACCCACTCGGTGAAACGCGATGAACAGTAAACATAAGATGCGTCTTCTAGCAGCAGTTTACGTTTCCAATCTGAAATGACAGTCATTTGAAAACAGTTGATCCTAAATAACCGCGTGTATACACTTACTTTAAAATGAAAAAAATAAATAACTGGAAACAGTTAAAAATATGAGTATTTTGTTAAGATTCATTAGTTTTAACTTCGAGGAATCACTCGAAGAATTCTCGTCTCTGTTTTCTAAGTCTAGCTGAAACTTTCGAATTTATGGTAATCTCCTCCCAAATTTGAACTCCTTGGAGTTTGCCTCCTCCACTTTAGTATTATTAAAGACCATAATTTCTACTGAACATGAACTTCGCTAGACACAAAGTCTACTTACTTTATGATGTTTGTATGATATCAAATAGAGTTTAATTTTTTGACGGCAAGTAGTCTGCAGAAATGTACGTGTTTACTAGATATATAGAAATACAGATTTATAAGGTCATTCTAAATTCAGCATTAACTGTGAACTGTTTTTATTGCAATTTAGACACGACCGGCCACGATCGAGTAAAAATATAATAAAATTACGAAATTTGGAGACCATTAAATACATAATACTTTAACTTTAAAAACCTACGTAGGAAGATACCTAAAACTATAATTAAAATAAATACATTAAAGTTGTGCGTCTTGTCATTAAACAAAATGACATTGAAGATTAAAAACCTGTTTATGTTTTTTTCTAAACATATAAATAACTAGCAACCCTTTGGAAAATTGGCTTTGCACGGGTTCATTTCAGAAAATATAACAGGCTATGTTTCTCTGAGATGTGCAGCTTATTTTTCCGACGCCTTAAAAAAATATCAATATATTTTAGCCAATATACTCAAAAATTTAACAAATTATGTACGAAAATCTTCCTCAGGAAGTAATTTAAAGTAAAACCGCATAAAAATCCGTGCAGTGAAAATCGTATCAGTTTATCGCAAACAGACAGACAGACGTGGCTGTAGGCTTTGATTTTTAATACATAGAGAAGAGATAGAAACAAAGATAGATATAGAGATAGGTATAATAGGTAATTTGTTAAAATCTACAAAAAAATAACATTATTACCCTGCCAATTCAAATGAGGTTTTGTAGGTAGGTATTATCGCGTTACATTAGCCGTAACGCCATGTTAATAGGAGTGGAGCAACACCGACAGTTACCTAACCCTAGTAATAAATCCATCCAAAGTTAATTAAGTTTTTTGTTTTTCGCTGAGATCACTAACTGATAAGACAGTCCAACTACCTAATTAGTTTTTAAATTATTTGTGTTGAGATTGTTGTATAAAAATACATGCAATACTATGCACCATTAATATGTAATCACCATTAGATTCTTACAAATATATAACAATCTAACCCACGCAACCTCGTTTACTTAGCCTGATATCTTTCCCCGTTCTCGAAACGTTCTTCATTGGTGCTCCGCTCCTATTGATCTTAGCGTGATGATATATAGTCTATAGGTTTCCTCGATAAATGGGCTATCTAACATTGAAAGAATTTTTTTAATCGGATCTTTTGCTTTATATATTAGTATAAATCTATACTCAACCTTATTAGAAAATTGAATCTGTGTCTATAAAAAAATCGGTTAACATACAATACAACAACATACATATTTTTTTTTATATTGAAGATATAATTCGACACAAGTAAACTCTACCGACCCATTTTAAACAGTTTAGAGCCTGTACTTTAGTGACTAGACTACTGATGCTATGTGATACTAAATTTGTATATTTCTATATGCATTCCTGTTATAAAACCTTATATCTGAACTCTGTACAAAAATGCCGTAGGTACTCCTAACCCCTATTGTTTATCCTAAATATGAATCAAACTATCATCTTTGTTTCAGTTTTTAAGATCACTAATCACCAGACCTACAGACTTGGCTAGTTATTTCGTGCATTAGGTTTTAGTATTATATTTTACGCCACACTTCATATGCCATACTGTGTCTACATTGATAAAAATCTTTGAATTATTTTGTGGGTATTTCGTGTCAAAATGCAAAATCGAACGGTACAAAACTTTTTAAGTCATTGAAGCGTATACATCACAGAGAGAGGGAGGTAGCTCAGATGTACTCAGTGATTAGAAATAATCATCGAGGGTAAGCACCGCTGGCGGTATGTAACCATGAGCCCCTCAAAGATTTCGTAGTTTGTCAATGTTGTCTTGCCAGTCCCCAACCCACTAAGCAGACAAAGCACCCAGGAAGCAGCTCGCCACCAAAGCTACCCGCAAAAGTGCATCGGCCACTGGTGGTGTGAAAAAGCCTCAACGCTAAAGGCCCGACACGGTAGCTCTTCATGAGATACGCCTCTATCAGAAGAGTGCCGAACTCCTGATCCGCAAGCTTCCTTTCCAGCGTTTGTTCGTGAGATCGCTCAAGCGGCCAGCGTGGTGACGTATGGCCTTGACCCTCTCCTGAGAGAAGACCCGAGCCCAGAAGGGGGAAGTGATGGGTTGTTGATAACACATCTACAGGCTTGAACAGTCTGCTTGACATAGGCCTCTTCTTAGCAAAAAGGTTTTGACCTACTGTACAACAGGCAGATGCCAGATGGGTTGGTACAACATTAATTTCAAATTTTAAATTTGAAACGTTAAATCTATTGATTTCCTGGAGTCCTGAAATACAGGTTTTGGCCTAGTTTAGGCTCCAGTCCACCCCAAGCTACAAATATTGTATCTGTACTAACTTCAATGATTATTGTACAATGAGTTCTTTGTGGTGGAAATAAACGTATTTTTATTATTATTATTATTATTATTAGCGGAATGAATGTTTTTGAATATCTTGAAAAAGATGCGAAAATTTTAAAATATTCAGAAACATTTATTTCAATAATTAATAATCATTCCCTGTAGTCGTTCTTTTGGAAGTTTGGCATTAGAACCACAGAATCAGTTAAGAGCTTAACCGCACAAACGTCAATAGTGTATGTGATTGATCCGACGTAATTAGTACAAATATAACGTGGACTCGTTTGTGGTATTCAATAGAAGATACTCGTCAAGTCAATGCGTTGTTAGCTTTATTGAGAAGAATACGGCAAATGGAGTAAAATTAGTTTGGTAATTAGACGTCTTGTAACAATAATTTAAGAGAAATTTGCTGACAGTTTGATTATATAAAAAAAAGAAAGCAATTATTTTTATTGTATGAATATATATATATATATATATNTATATGTATGTATAAAAGAAAGTCGTGTTAGTTACACTACTTATAACTCAAGAATAGCTGAATCAATTTGACTGTAAATTGGTAGGGAAATAGCTTAGAACCAGGCGACGGACATATGATGCTTTTGACATAGGACTTTTTTTTGGGCTTGGGCTTTAATCGCTGTTGTTGTACAGCGGATAACACCGCAGGGCTCATGGATCATAGAGATTTTTTATAAAAAGTTGTAATATTTACATTATACCTTACACACCGAATTTTCAGTAAATTTCAGAAGAGAAAAAAAAGGTGTGTTAGTATTATCGCTATATAAGACAGTATTAGTTTTTTTTATTTTTTTTTGTTTTTGTTTTTTTGTGTAAGCTGCCAAAATGACTCTGCCCTGCCTGATGGAAAGCATGAGTAGAATCCAAGAGCGGTGGTCACCATCCTCAATGCGACAAAGAACAATGCAGCATGGTGACCCACACTATGGCGGCCTGGTGAGATGCTTTTTCACGCCCCGCTTAAAGGACCCGGGATCATAGTGGGAAGGAAACACGTGCGCTGGTAGTGAGTTCCAGGCTTTGACCGCTCGGTACAGGAAGGAAACACCGAAGCGATGACTACGAGAAAGTATGTTTTCCATTTTAAAGTGGTGACTTAGGCCTAAGGCCTGCACGTGTTGTTCTGTAGAGGAAGGGAGAGGGGGGATCAATTGGAAGAACTCTTCAGAACACTCACCATGGTAAAGGCGATAGAGGACTGCCAAGGAGGCGATATCTCTACGCAACTGTAGAGGCTCAAGGGTCTCGGTGGCTTCGGGACTATCGACAATACGGATTACTCGCCGCTGCAACCGGTCAAGAGCGTCAAACAGGTACTGTGCGGCACCATCGCAAAGGTGAGAACAGTACTCCACGCACGAGCGAATCTGGGTCTTGTAAAGAAGACACAGATGCCCGAGCGAGAAGAACCGTCTCACCCTGTTTAACACACTTATCTTCCGTGAGGCCGCTTTAGTGGCACTCTCAACGTATTCGCGTGGGTTGAAGTCTCGGCAGATATCCATGTCCAGGATAGCGAGCCTATCTTGCAATGGCATTTGAGAGCACTTAAAAGTGGGAAGGAGAAGGAATGGAGACTTTTTGGCTGAGAATGCGCATACCTGTGTTTTCTTGGCGTTGAACTCGACCAGATTCTTACAGCCCCATTGAAAAATGCGGCCCAGAACATGGTCAAGTTGAGCGACAAGTTCTTGTCGTCTTCCTTCAACATCTGCTAGTTTGTCAGAGGGCTGTCCATAATATTGTCCAAGAACTGTGCTGTCGTCTGCACAACAATGAATATTACCAAGGGCTAACATGTCATTTCGGTGAATAAACACATAGAATATGTTAAAATATGTTGAAAACTGAACAATATGTTTGATAACAGTTAAAAATGATCATTTTAGAGATTTAATGTAGAACCTAATATATCCAAGCTTCTTTGTACACATGCTTAGTAAAATTACTAAATTTTATAACGTGGCCTAATGACACGGGTTTACGTTTATCACAATTACCTCTTGCTGTTACACCCCAAAGTACATATTACATCCATAAATCACTGTGACATACCTAATGATGCTCTGAAAAATGGAATTGTGGTAAGCTCTATTTCAAATAATTTTATTAATCTATATTTCTAAAAATCCTTAAAGTATTAAGTAAAACAACTAACTTTAGCCCTTACTATTGATGTCAAAGTAGACTTGTAGTGTTATTCTAAATAACAACCTATATTTGTGTAAGACTTCATTTAGATCCTGTCCTTCATGTTGTCCTAAAGATATTGAAAAAATAAACTAATAGTCCTCAAATAATTTGGTAAGATTCGGATTTTTTAATTTGGTAAAATTATACCTATGTCAAATTTATGTTGTAAATACAAATTTGACAACAGTTTGGACATATTTTAAAAGAGTACGCTTTGTTATAGAAATCATAGTATGTAATTCTATTTATGTATGTATTTTCACCATGAGAGAGCCACGCTTCGGTATTCATGGCACGGCAAGGCCTCACAGAAAGCCGTTGTAAAACAGTGCCTGCGCTGTTTCACCCCCAAAGGCCGGCAACGCACTTGTTACGCCTCTGTTGCTGCGAGTGTACATGGGCGGCGGTAATCACTTAGCATCAGGTGATACGTCTGCTCGTTTGCACACTGTACCGTAAAAAATGTGCAATGATTTGCTTGCTACGAAGAAGCTTGCTATGTTCAACAGTGGACTGTTTAAAGCTCTTGATGTGATGTTGATGTGATTTCTCTGTATTTCTAGCAAGATATCATCGTAGAAGCCTTCTGAAAATCGATATCTCATTGAAAAGGAAGTTTTGATCTACTGTAAATACTGCGCAGTACCGCGGATCAGATGTGTTGTTTTTTATACTGTTTGTATCAAGTTTTCTCGTACATGTGTAGCTATATATTAAGCAACCTCAGGCCAGGTAGAGTGATGATCTGCGCAAAACGGCTGGCAGAACCTGGATGTGAGAAGCCGAAAATCGACCAAGTGGCGTGAAATTGGAGAGGCCTATGCCCAGTAGAGTGTCCAGTTTTACAAACAGACACACGATGAAATCAGTTTATGAATATTATAGTGGTTGTATTAACAGTGTTGTAAAAAATCAGTCTTTCCATTTCTTTATTAAGAATGTCATGCGTGTACTTAAGTAATCTGTTTTCTTATCTTTATTTTGGATGAATATAATTTCATTACGTTAAGTTTAATTAATATTTTTTTCATTTCTTTTGTTATGCACACAAACTAGAAAAAATATATATTATTGGATATCTAATTCAATATTGGTATTCCTTAAAAACATTATTTAGTATTATCATAAAGCTTTAGAAAATATAAAATAGCTGATTGACTAACTGACCCTGCAACTGCGTTCTTTGTTCTTCTGCTCCTGCGTCTCTTTTCAATCACGTTGGGGTCCTGTTTATTAATTGAGTTAACTATCTTAGGCACGCTTATAAAATAAACATTTAAAGAAAAACGTGAAAATTGGTTAGTTTTGGAGTACATCGTGAGCAAAAATTATTAAAGCATTAAGCATTAGAGAATTATTTATAATAAATAGACATAAAATATCGCCGCAGTATTGCAAGATAACAAGCAAAATAAAAAATATTAACGAACATCATAGAAGAAAACTGAAATGAAAGGTGTATGTAAAAGTAATAGTAAGTAATTTTAAAAAATAAACCTTATGTAACTTATTTTTTTACTCATTGAAATCTAAAGATAACGCAGCTCCTCGTTTCGTTTGCTGTTTCACAATAATCATAATAAGAACTTGTCTTTCAAGCAAAAAAGATCCTTTGAGCGGTCGGTTCTATTCATTTTTCTAAGTCGCGTGGTGACCCATTTCCCTAAGTGATTACAACTGACTAGCGCGGCAAGATACAAGAAATGTGATAATCATTCACATGGCATGCACACTTCCTACATATTGCCGCTAGGCATATCGTGACAGATCTGCATAACTCTAATCAAATGTATAAGTATAGTGGACTGTGTCCCGCCAAATTTGAATATGGAACAGAAATATGCTATGGACTAGACGGCTACTACTTCGAGCCTAATTGTTTTTATTTCTGATTATAAATATTTTTTCAGTTAATACTTTTCAGATAGTTTTATAAAATAACAGATAAAGTTTGAATTCAAATAAATTTTGGTAAATACCAAGGGAAACCTTAAAAAACTATGAAATTAATTATTTTAAAATTCATACCTTTATTACTGTAAGTAGCCCCAAGGTCCTGCCACTGACTCAGAACCGGAAACTTTAGAATTCTAAGAAAATTCAACACACCACTGAATTAAAGTTCAAAATTAACATTTACGATACATGCACTAACATAAACACGGTACTCAAACTAACCTCTCACGTCTCTTTAAAACAAACTGTTTTTTTTTTATGGTATACTATAACAAAGTACAAAATCTCTAACGATGTTTTTCGAATAGGATATCGTCAGATATTTTATTTATTCAGCGATAAAACTAAATATAGTGTGTATTCGCGAGGAATATTGTCAAAACTGTCATTTGTTCGACGCCATGGTAATGGCGCATGCGTGTTATGTTGTTTTTGAGTGCGCATGTGATAACCATTACTTCACTTCAACAAAGATTCAATTGTAAAAGTTACCTTCCTCTTTGGACCTTTTATCACTTAAATGTTGAAAAAGTTATTTTTAAGAAAAAAATTGAAAATAAACTATCTTGGTATGTTTGTACTCATCGAGTAATCTATACAGAAAATTATTTCAATATTTTTTAATCAAGGACGGTGCACACAAGTAATATTTAAAATATTTTTTGATTGCAGTTTTTATTAAACTATTAAAGATGTCAATTTCGCAAAATGGTTAAAAAAGTTTGGGCAACCAATATACACTTTGACTTGAAGTACAAAAATGGACCCAGTGACAATTCAAATTATGCTGGTCATTAAAATAAAAGAAGCCATTCTAAATACCTTCAACTGTTTGACGATCACTCTTGATTTTAATTGAAACCACAAGGTATATAGCCTTTAATTATTGGGCTAGTTAAGTTGAATGAAGGCTATTTAAACAAACCAATCATAAAACTTTACTGAACTGGTATTGTGAGTTATATATTCGTTCGGAAAATTTGTTTGTAAAGTTTGCTTTTCAAAATATGTCTGCACAACTGCTTCGATCTCAGCAACCCTGAAGACGAACTGAATTCAAAGTTTGAACTAGTTTTCAGTATATTTGAGGGCACTGACTTCTCAATAATGATTATCATAGATGTCCTTAACAACCGGGACTGACTGCTTAACATGAACCACCGCCAGCTTTCGAAATTCCCGATAATACTTTTTGGCTTAACCTGGGCCATTAAACTCGAGACCTGTTAATCGACAGTTGCATAACTAGCCGCTAAACTAATGAGGCAATTGTACGTTTGTATTTGTATTTGAATAAATACTGCACAGCTGTAGTCGGGTATCGTTTATGTTTATTGAACGTTAAAACATTTCTACAAAGAATATTTAAAGACTTCAACTTGTCACTTTAAAGTCTTCAATGTCACTATCACTGTAAGCCACAACACAGGGCTTTGATTATATTTATAATTTTTCATCAATCCTCGTCGTAAATATAGGTTTGTGTAAGAGAACGATAAATACACTAAAATTTAAAAGTTATATAAAATTTTTGTGTAAGCTGCTTAGTTTTAAACTTAAATAGCTGGTATACAAATATATTAGGTAATTTACAAAAAATAGATATAAATATTAAACTTAAAGCTGTCCCGTTTACGCAAAAGCGTGTTACGTAGGTGACTTATGATAAAAGTTTTGTAAAATGCTTGAACAAACGATTATGCCTTACCCCGCTTAACCGTCCAAAGTTTAATTAAATTTGGGAGAAAAACACTTTACCTTTCTTTTAAAGCCGATAGACTATCAGGATTATACATTCTCAGATAAAAATTAATTAAAGAACAACTTAATACTATTATTGTTCCCGTTCCTTCCATCGACTAAGTAAGATTTATGTTGTAAATGAGGTAATAAAATTAGAAACGCTGATTATTTGTTTTAATTTCATTTCTTTTTCCATATCTATATAACCATTGAACGGCTCATCAACCTTGAGTTCTCAATTGTGTAATTTTAATAAAGTCCCTTTTCTAACAAAAAATGATTTTAACAACAATTGTCCTTACTGCTTACCTAAAAATAAAGTATGAAAAATTTCTACAACACTCTTTGTTAACCTGAGCTGTCAAAATTTATAATATGAGCACGTGTCATGTTGAACAATCAATACCCTCCTAAATTTATGCGATTTTAATATTCTACTTTCGTAAGCTAACGTATAGGGTAGAGAAAGAGGATTATACGTGTACTGTCATGTACTCGTGTAGAAGACGTATATTGTGGCTCACAATGCTCACATTGTTGTACAATCACGTGATGTAGATTAACACAAATTGACAATTTCGTCATGAAAGCTAGAATGGAATTGTTGAATATAGTAATATAGTCTCGAGTATGCAAATCTTTAGCGAATCTCTGATCCGAATCAGAAATAAAAAGTAGGTAATTTTTTTTACGATTTTCTGTTATATATCTCGGCAATAATTTCTACACGTTAAAAAAGAAAACAAATGATTTTCCTTAGTTTTTTTGCAAAAATTACACGTGTGTGTATTTATACAATTACGAGCTTTTAATCTCAAGCAATCTATGAGCCATAATCTGCTTTCCAGGGATCTATTGAGTCCAGGAAGAGATTTTATTTTAAAAGATATAAATTATTATTTTTGAAAATTGGAAATTAATGAAAATTAGCTGTGTAAAATCACGATACGCTTTTTAGAAGAGGAGCAATGACAACAGACGCAAATAAATCTGTATCGTACATTTTAGAATGGAGAAAATATTCGAACGAAGCAACGATTACAATAGAATTGCATATTTATAAAATTGTCGTGACTTAAATCCAACATTGAATACAAATAGAGTATACTGACCCTTAAAAATATCATAAACGTAAAACGCAGGCGTATCGTGAGCCAAATGACTCAGTTTCTGTCATAGACTGTGACACTAGCTGAACTACAATACTACTGACTTGGAGAACCAATATAGAAAAACCTTCGCTCATCGACAATTCTTTCTTCGTTTATACCTATATCTTAACAGTCTTAGGGGCAAGATGGATCAAACGAAAATGGTGACTAAACTAGAAGGAACTCTTTTTATAAAAAATAAAATAGGGTGAGCTAAACATACACTATCGGGTTTCTATGCCGTGACTTTCTAGTGAGTTTAAAAGCCACGTGCCCACATGCAAATGTTGTAATCTAAAGTTGGGAATGCACTAAATTAGTTTGTGTTAAAATTGTTTTTGGAGCTGAATGTTTTTCAAACGAATTTGAAGTATTTCTAAATTGCCGTACTATTTTTCATTTATACTCAATTAGTTTGGTATTTTATGTTAAATATTTATACGTACTTTAACTTTTTGGTTGATATTTACTACTACTACAGCTTATTTGTAATTGCGAGAGGAGCCAAAAATCAATCAGCTTGGCGCCTAAAAGATCATAAAAAAATCTGGCACTATTTTCGACGGATCAACCAACAAACCAACAGTCACTCGCTTTACTAGCCGTCATATCATCATATTAGCCTATCGCAGTCCATTGCTGGACATAGGCCTCTCCAATTTCACGTCACTTAATTCGATCCTCGGCTTTTCGCATCCAGCTCCTGCTAGCCACCTAGCACAAATTATCACTCCACCTGGCTTGTGGACGTCCTACACTACGTTTGCTGGGACGCGGTCTCCACTCAAGAACTCGTTTATCCCAACGGTTATCGGTTCTGCGGCAAATATGGCCAGCTCACTCCCACATCAGCTCGCCAACAAGCCTGCCGCCTAGGTGTTTGTTTGAATTTAAATTGTTACTGAATAAGTCTCTTCGCCAGCACTTCGTCCATCGGTGCTGACCCTTGGCCTAGCAGCTAGCGACCCTGCTCACTAAACCAGAGGTACTGACTTTGATTTCACGATTATTTGGGTTTATTTTCTCTGAAATATGTATGTATCCTAAAATATATAAGTAGGTATATTTAGCCGTAATTTGGTTACCACAGCTTAATCTAGTTTGGGATTACACGGCTCTCAAAGTCCTGTATTATTTTCATAAAGAAGGGGTTTCGTTTCTCTAAAGTACTTATGAAACTTTATTTGTTTGTCACTTTTATTTTCACTCTAACATACACACAAAAACGATAGTAGTTGATTGTCAAAGGAACTATAATTTACCGTCTGCTATTGCTAGTTTTATATATCAGGTAAACTAGTACTCGAGTTTATATTGCACATGAAAGACACGAAAAGGATTACAAAGGCCCCATTATTATCAGTTAAAATATTGTTTCTTTGTTATTCTAATAGGTAATACAATCGCATGAAAATAATTTACCAATTTCAATAGATAGATAGAAAAGCAGTTATACCATGACCATACAGAAAATCTTTATTAAGCAATTCTTTCATTGCTTTTACTGGGTGAGTAAGGTTAACCGAGCCTAAATCTCCCCCCGCCCCCTGGCGAGAGGGACTAATAGGGCAACAACATTGACTCTTGAATTGTAAATGACCACAGATGACGGTATTCACTTTTCTTCAAGTTTTGGGTTTTACCGTGCTCCCGAATTATATTATAATAGTATAGTTTGAGGTACATTTTAGCCATGTTGGATAATCCTCAGTTATTACTCTCGAATCAGGTTGGATTTTGTACATTGAATAGTTGAATTTATGCGGAACATAACTTGAACGGCGAAATTGTTGAAATCGAATCAAAGCCCAAGTTTGAACAAAGTACGTGCTACTTATCATAAACGATTTTCCTACAAATTATTTTTCTATGGCAACATTATTCAGTAACGTATTATTAAAAAATATAATTTATGACACAGTTTCGCAATAGTTATTTTGTATACATATAGTATTACCAAAGGAGGCAGTCTTTTTGGTTTTTTCGAAAGACTAAGAGACGAAAATATAAAAAAATGTGTTTGAGATGAAATGGGCACCTCATTTCACCTCATCCAGATTTTTTATATTTTCGATTATTAATTTAATCACGAAGTCTTGAAATTTGAAGACTTTAAATACTTGACATTGGCATAAATGGCTGTTTAGCTGGATGCTTTTTTAGAACTAGCTTTAGGCTGCGGTTTTGCCCGCGTATACATCGCGTATCACGATAATATATAAACAAATATAATAAATAAACAAAATATGTGAGTACAGGTAATCTACAGCTATGGTTTCGGATCCAATCAAGCGAATAAATTTTTGCGTCTCAGAAAACTGCTGTTAAATATTTAGGAAAAAAATATAATCGTGTTAGCACTACTCCAACTAAACAAAAGCGATGCTTTCTATAACCATTTTTCTATTAGGTCACGCTTGAGCCACACTTATTTCAGAGCGCACGAGCCAACTAGACCGGGGTGCTACTACCATCGCACAGAAGACCAATTTAAAATGACAGCATACGTAGTGTCGTGTTTTGTTGATGAGTGCGAGACCGCAGAGCCAGTGATGCCGAAGTATTTCAATAGGCCTTCCTAGTGGGGGTCTGCTTTCGCAATGAGTTTGGTGACTACTGCTTTTGGATTCTGCTCATGCTTTCCAACAGCTAGAGTCAAGTCACTTTGCTCAGTTAAAAAACAATTTCAATATTAGAGTGTTCGACTTATTAACAGTTCTTTGGCTATATAATATAAAATCGTATTGTGGTACTTATTATTTACTCTATCTACCAGTTTCTATAAGAAATTATAGAGTTATTACGCCCAAAGTGTGCATATTTCAAAACTAGCCATTATAAATGAAATAAATTTATTCGTAACCTATTTAAAATTTTAAAATGAGTTAATCTCTTTAAGCACCCTTGCTTTTGGAATGACTTTGTACAGTAAAGGGGAAACTAAAAGAAGATTTATGTTTTCCCACAACTACGGTAAAACCGTAAATTGAAAATGTATCTCATTTAACAGTATTAAATATGTTCGTTACAACAAGAGGGTATGTTGACCATAAAAGACGGATGATCGCTATAATACTTAATAGCTTACTGTTTTATTTTTCTAACAGGTACCTAGATGATGGAGCTTCGCTCGGTATTTCTTTTTTGAAAATTTTCTAGAAATTAATTCTAGCTGGTTCAATTAATCGCCCCAGAAACTCCAGGGGAATTAGACCAGACTAAATTTTATTCAATAATTTTATATAATTGTTGGAGCCGTTTCCGAAACTGAGATTGTATGTATATATAATGGAGTTTTTCTATGCTTACCAAGGCTCGACAAGCATCCACAGGCCCCAAATCTTACTTGGCATTTGAAAGTCGTTCTTGTGAATGCGTCAATTTGCTTCCTAGATCCAAGCATGGCGGACACCGAACGTGTATCGGCTATTACGTTTAGTTCAACATACTTTTATTTAAAAAACAAGTAAAGCGAAACAAAATAAAGGAAAGCCCGATGACCGTGATTTATTAGAATCCTGTTTTTTTAATGTTTTAAATAAAATGTCATCAATATTTCTTTTTTGGCTTTTATAATTCCTTTACTAGATTTCCCATTAACTCGACAAGACGACCACAAACATCTGCAACTTTATTTTATGTTTATGATCAACGTCTTTGGGGTTCCAGATAGGCGTTTTGGTCTGGCAATATCCCAAAAACGATAACTTCTTTATTCGACCAGCCGCTCATTTTGAAGACAGAACTAAACACACATGAGATCACAGCGGCTACTAAGCTAAGCGTGCGCCAACGTCGGAACGCGTCCCAAGCTCTTGCCGCAAGCGCCCTTTCATTTGTGTAAAAAAATCGACACTAGACAGGATCGTATATAAGCGTCCAAGAGCTCACGCACCCCATGTCAAACACCCTCTTTACACGCTTGTGGACGCTTGTTGTGCTTTGGCAAGCATGGAAACGCGGCTTATGAATTGCTCGTTTCAAGGATTTACTCTTAAAGTTATATTTTGTAGCAGAGAAAATAATTGCTTTTATTACCTCTGTACCTATATTCAAACATTTTTGGTTCAAATTCCCGTTCCACGAAATTTTATAGGACAATGTGGCTGTTATAATATTATTTTTTTCATGTGTGTGTAGGTTACACAAAAGTCCTTGTATAAAAAAAATCATATAAATTCACTTGAGCGTTTTTAACGATCACTTTACTGTTTTTAAGAGCTAATATTTGACTCTGACAAATGGTGACGTCGCGTCTTACACAAACAGACGCCATGACACCACCTAGCGTTTTCTAGTGAATTTTAAACTTAAAATTTAAATCGCAATTTTTTCTTACTAAAACTTTTAAATTTTATTTTTTAAAGTAATATAAGTGATTTTGACATTAGGAGATACTTCCGAACATCATACATTATCAACAGTTTTTCAAAATTATTCATCATGCCTATTGCAATGAGTTTAGACACTTCATTTACTTTGGTTCATAAAAGCATAATATACGCTACCCCACGTAGGTATTTTAAAATCAATCAATCAAATACTATTTCTCCATTAGCCAGCCCCTTATCTAGAAAAACGATCTATTAGAACAGACACAGTAAATGGATTTGAATAACATAATTCAATAACGAAATTAGAATTAAATAGTAGGTACACACGTGAAACGGTTCAGAGGGCTGAAAGTCCTTGTTCTCAACTTATTGCCGGTTCGCGTGACTTAAAATATTAAACAGCAATCGATGGGGCTAAGTGCTTCGTTCTATCCCAATAAGATTGCAACACTGCGGATCAAGATAACTTTGCAGAAGCTTTAGGGTTTAAGAAAGTAATAATCACAAATTAGTTTACCCTGAAATAACAAGTATTTTTTTTCAAAATAATTACGTGTATATAAATAGTTTCACCCGCGCAGATGTAGATATTTTCATCCCCTATTTTACCCCCTTAGTGTGTTGTGTAAATAAAGAACCAACATGCAAAATTCAAGGATTCTAGGTTCAGCTGTTTGAGCCGTGTGTTGATCTTTGCATATCTTAGTCAGTCACCGCCCCCTATATATATATATATATATATATATATATATATATATATATATATATATATATATATATATATATATATATATATATATANATTCGATAGAAAAATACCTGTATACAACACAACAGTATTTTTTGTTATAACATGCAGAATTAACAGTCATAATATCTTAACTCATTATATATATATATATATATATACTCTATTTATCTCCCTGCGTATAATCAGAGGAACAGTCAAAATTAAATATTCAAATCTGTTTTGAAATATTAACTAGAAGTAATATAATTATTCGATATGTTGTATATCGAGTAATTTAACTAATACAATTAACGAAGAGAGAGAAATATTGATAACAAATATGATGTTTGTATCAATAGAACCACACACTAAAATATTTTTAAATTATATATTAATATAAAAATAATAACAAACGAAAAACATCTAATGGATTTCATGCTGAAAGAGCAACAAACAAAAAATATCTTGAGCGGACAATGGCAATTAGCAGGCAACCTTCATTTGTTTAATCAAAGAGAACACTTTATTTGTACAATCGTCCCCAAAGGCAGTTACAGACCTAATAGGCATGTCTTTAACTTAATGATGTTTATCTTACAGTTTTTCCGACTACACAAATAACAGGGGACATCTTTGACGGGAATTTTATATTCTTCTATCGGTTTTGAATAGTATTAAAATAATTCCTTTGGGTTACTTTGTCCTTTCAAAAAATTAATGTAACAGATTTATCACAACTTGATATAAACCTTTCGATAAAACCCTTAAGAATACTTGTTTTGTTTCGAATTTTATGTATAAAGAGCTCAAAAAGTAAGCTCAGTGTAAGTTGTAGTAAACACGGAGTTTAGTTGCAGAATCGCACAATTTTTCTTACTTAAGTACTCCATGTACACTCCTAATCCGCATGTGTAAAAATTACACTCGAAAACTACTTTGCATTTGAATTGGTTCCAAAGTTTCGTACCCATATTTACAAATTTAGGTTTAAGTGCCTTAGTAAAATAATGTCTGATAGTAAAGAGGATACAAAAAGAAAAGTAGCGTCGTAGCGTAGCATAAAGTCTAAACAGATGCTACTCTCGAACACACAAGCATACACGCACTGCTAACAATATTTGGTACCCTTTCCTGAAGCCAAAAGGCTTCGACTTAAAAAAGGATCTTTAAAACAAAATATCAAAACTCCCAACGAACGAAAATAACCAAACGAGATAAATGACAAGATAACTAGTCGGAGCCAAAGTTATATCCGCAATACAAAACAAGTAACTTAATACAGGTAAACACATTCTAGTTTGTAGATATTTCACGTGTTACATTGCTTGCTATCACTGTATGCATTGCATTAGGCGACCCTACTATAGGTTTATATTTATTATTTAGCAGAAAATAAAAGGCTATCAATGTTAATGTCTTTAGTTGTGTGTATATATGTTTTTTATGTCTTGACTTTTATGACTTTTAAATGCAATCCTAGTGTTTTATCTTATTGAATCACGGCACAGTGCAAAGAGCACCGTTTATTAAAGAAGTGTGATAATTCTATGTCGCTGGGGACTTCAAATATTTATGAAACAGACAAGAAATACCTAGATTCAGAACAGTATTTTCTGGATTATTTTTAAAAAAATATGTTAGAAATATAAAAATAGATTTTTTTTGCAAGAAAATCGATTTTTCATAAGGCACATCTTAATTTTGTGAATATTAGTAGAATACCTAAGTTTCATATGGAGAAAAATAGAAAACTAAACTTCTAAAGAATATATATTTTAATTCTAAAAATAGCAGCACACGCGTAATCTTTAAATACAATTATGTTGATAACTGGAATTCGGAAAATCTATTTTAATAACAATTCGAATTATACTGATAATTGATAGTAAGTAATATAGGCATTTTACGTGACTGTGTTAATTTCCGCATTTATAATTTATAACCCTATTTCCGTTAAATGAGTGAAACATATATTGATTTATGTCACACTAGCTTTTGTTCGCGGCTACGTCCGCTTGTATGTCGGTTATCGCAATTGAAAGTTGCCTTTGCCCTTCCTCGGGAATCAAAGTATCCCCATGCCAAATTTCATTAAAATTGGTGTAGCGGTTTAGCCTTGAAAGCCTAACATACAAACAAAGTTAGTGGTTGTGTCAATGTTAGAATTCAAGAAGAGCTGCAGTTTGTACTTTATTAGCTTTTCGTGTACCTACAGTAGAAGTCATGTCACAGATCCGTATCGCGAACTGCGCGCTTTCCCAGGTGTATCCAGTAATAAGGATGCAAATACATGAAACGACAACTGTGAAATTGCTTGATCGTGACGTATGCTGTGATGTTTGTTTTGAAAACTATCCTGAACAGGACGTTTTATATCCACTAGGATTCCATAATATGGTATAAAATACGGTGCAAAACGAAAGAACGATATTACTCGCACAATGTAATGCGAATTTAAGAAAGTGAGGAAAATAATTTTATAGATATTATAGAGATATTTCTTTTATAGACTGTAATAAAATTGGCGTGCGAACACTTTGTTTACTAAGATAAACATAGGTATACCAGTTTTAACTGGTCAATAAATCATCATTAATCAAATCCAATGAAATGGTGTCCTGCAACGAAATATGTAAATTTCAATATCTTGAAATCTAGCTTTGCTCCGCGACTCCGCTTATATATATATATATATATATATATATATATATATATATATATATATATATATATATCGGTTATCAATGTAAAAAGTATTCTAAGCCCTTCCTCAAGAATCAAACATCTCCATACAAAATTTGAACGAAATCGGAGCAGCGGACTTTTAGAGTTACTTATTTTTTAAATAATATTAATTCAACATAACAGGACAGTTAATACAATGGAGGACTTGTTTAAGACGCTGCACAGGAAAGAACGCGGTATCAACATCAATGGCGAATACATCGTCATCATGGCAGAAACGCTGCAGGACGTACAACAGATGCTGAACGACCTGGCTGACTCTTCTGAGCGCATCGGGTTACGGATGAACTTGGACAAAACCAAGGTCATGTTCAATGGACATGTACTATCAGAACCGGTTGCGGGACATGGTGTCGTTCTCAAAGTTGTTCAAAAATATGTATACCTCGGGCAGACTTTGCAGTTAGATAGAAAAATCTTTGAGGACGACGAGGTGAACAGAAGAATCCACCTAGGTTGGGCAGCGTTTGGGAAAACTCGACGGGTCTTCTCACCGTCGATCACACAGTGCCTAAAGACGAAAGTCTTCAATGCGTGCGGCCTACCTGTAATGACATACGGAGCCAAAACGTGGACACTTACGGTTCGAATGGTCCATAAGTTCAAGGTCGCTCAGCGTGCTATGGAGAGAGCTATACACGGCGTTTCTCTAAGGGATCGCATCAGAAACGAGGTGATCCAAAAAAGAAGGACAGGGTCATCGACATAGCCCACAGGATTAGCAAGCTGAAGTGACATTGGGCTGGCCACATTTGCCAAATTACCGATAACCGTAGGGGTAAACGAGTTCTTGAATGGAGACCGCGTCTCGGCAAACGTAGTGTAGGACGCCCACAGGCCAGGTGGAGCGATGATTTGCGCAGGACGGCTAGCAGGAGCTGGATGCGAGAAACCATAGATCGAACAAAGTGGCGTGAAATTGGAGAGGCCTATGTCTAGCAGTGGACTGCGATAGGCTGTTGATGATGATGAATAGGACAGGTGGAGAAACGCAGAAGCATTCTTTCAAAATGAAAAGTGAGACAAGGGAAAGAAAGTAATTAAAATAATATGATAAAGTTTCTGTCAGGGAATATAACAACTCAACTATTGCTTAGCCAAATCCAAGCCAAAAGCTATCATTTTAATACTTCAATTTGGCAGGCTTCACAGAAAACCGGTGTGAAACAGCGCTTGGTCTATGTTTTGCCGAGTGAGTGATGATACCGGAGGTCCATCGGCCACGCTCAGACAGCCGCGGAGAGGGGGCCCAAGGGCCGGCAACGCACTTGTGACGCCTCTAGTGTTACGAGTGTCCACGGGCGGCGGTAATCACATACCATCAGGCGATACATATGCTCGTTTGCCCCTTATTTCTTAAAAAAAAAAACACCTTTACACAGATGATAAAGGATATCCAAAAAAATATTCACAAATCGAAAAACATCACTAAGATTTACCACCCAAATAAAATACAGCATAAAAAAATTAAAAAACCCGTCGTAGTTAACCAATAGGGGAAAAAGTAAAATGTATATCATCAGCCATTGCTAGACGTAGGCCTCTAAAATTTGACGATACTTGATTTGTTTTTACCGTGGGAGAGCCACGCTTCAGCATGAATGGGCCGGCTCGACCGGAGTGATACCACGGCCTCACAGAAAACCGGTGTGAAACAGCGCTTACGCTGTGTTTCATCGAGTGAGTGAGGATACCGGAGGCCCATACCCCAATCCAACGCCCTCTATCCCCCTCACCATCCCCCTTCCCCCCAGGCCGCCATAGTGTGGGTCACCATGCTGCATTGTTCTTTTTCGCATTGAGGATGGCCACCACCACTCTTGGATTCTGCTCATGCTTTCCGTCAGGCAGGGCAGAGTCATTTTGGGAGCTTAAATATATTAAAAAAAAAAAATTGTGATCCTCGTCTTCTCGCATCCAACTCCTGCCAGCTATCTTGCGTAAATCATTACAAAAATATTTAAAAAAAAGTAAATAAAACCTATCTATAAATAGGAAAAAGCATTGAAAAGGATGTACGTATACTTATGCTATAAATATATGTGCAATAAATTATACAGTACATATCCGTCAGTAAAACAAGTGTTATTTGAATGACGGAAGATTAACAATGTTAAACGGTAACGTTGAGTCTTGATAATTTACAAAATAAAAGTAATTTTTAAAAATTAAAATAATCTTTCCTCTAACAATTCTTACATTTAATAAAGAGAAAAATAAGAAATTTATTGAGGAAATGAAAATAAAATCTTGTTTACATATGACCGATCTTCGGAGCTCACAGGAAATTAATTTCCTGCAATGAAAATTGTGTTATGATGGTGTTTTACTCTAGAGTCAAACAAGCACATGTTGGAATACACAGAAGTTGTTATGGTAGTGAAGTGAGATATGGTCTTGAATGTACAGTGTTCATATAGCACAAATACATACTCGTACATTCACAGCATAATGACCGTCTATAAACATTTTGATGCTTAATACATTTGACAAAATATGATTACTATCCACTCGAATGTTTAGGTACAGACATAAAGAACCTTAAATAAATGACTATTGTATAAGACGTAGAAGCAATAATAAATTTTGATCGTTTTTTATTTTTGCGAAAGACGGTCCCCATTTCATGTCATCCACATTTTTTAAATTTTTATCATTTATTCCATCACGACGAAGGCTTGAAGACTCGAAGATTTAGAATTGAAGATTTTAAATACTTGACATTGGCAGAAATAGCTGATCCGGCTGATTGGCATATCATCAAAAGAAGAAAGATAAATTTATTATTTACCTTATATGATATAATGCATCTTTAGCTACAGAAAAGTATAAGAAAATTCGAATGGTGATGTTTATTGCCTGTTTTTTAGTTCTGAATATCAATACAGCATCTTGAAATTCATCACTAATTAAATAAACTTCTTTAGTAAGAAAATTGTAAGTTAAATAAATAACAAAAAAACTGACATCAAGAACCGGACTAAATTGAAATGGGACCACACAAGAAGCACCAGCTTTCAAACAAAAATACAATCATCAAAATCGGTTCTTCCAGTCGAAAGTTCTGAGGTAACAAACATAAAGAAAATACAGTCGAATTGAGAATCTGCTTCTTTTTTCAAGTCGTTTAAAAATGAATAAAACTTTGGAAACAATTGATATCATGATCGAAGTAAATAGACAAAGTTTTGTGAGCGCCACTGGATCCTCATCAAACGTTGGACAACTGATAAAAAAAATTTGTTACGTCCAGTTGATACAACCCTGCCCCGTATCATTGGATATCGACTTTGTTTGACGTGTCTCTGACATACCGTCAATCGCAATTTGATTCAACAATTAAATTTATTAGAATCTAGAATGCCTTTAACTTGTTATTACACTTTCTCATAGCAACACAATTTTGCATCATCGTAACACATGTACTAATAGGGTCATTTAAAAAAGCTCTGCCTGTCTGTTTCTTTGTAATGTTTTCACAGCAAAACTAATGAACCGATTTCAATGAAATTTGTCGTGGAGATACTTTGATTCTTGGGAAAGGACATAGCCTACTCTTTACTGCGATATTTCCCACGCACGAGAGCGGAGCCGCGAGCAAAAGCTAGTAATTTTATAGATGCAAGAGTTTTTTGAGGATGAATGATGTATGGATAATTGTTACCCTTTCACGCAAAAACTGCTGAACGGATTTAGTTGAAACTTTACAGTTGTATAGCTTAAACAGATAATATAGTTATTTTTTACTGCGATAACTGACATACACAACACAATGGAGCCGCAGGCAATAATACGGCTCCGAACAATAGAAAGTAAAAACGAATATATTTGAAACATTATAATGGTTTAAATTACTACATATTATGCGCTTAAGATTACTATCTGCCAGTGAAAGCACATCAAAATCGATCCTGCCATTTCAGAGGTTAGCCCGAATCAACAGAAAGACGGAACGTTTAAACATTGTTTTTTTTTTATGTAAGTACCGTATTTAATACTTTCGTATGTATTTAGTGAAAAGCTGTTGATTTGGAATTACTGACATTTCAATTTTACTTGTAGATACAAATTAGTTACAGGTTCAGTTCCAGACACGAAAGGATAAAGTGTAACTCAGAGTCAAGAGTCTACCGTGGGAGAGCCACGCTTGGGCTCACTCCAATTGAACTGTAGAATGGGCCGGTTCGACTGGAGTGATACCACGGGCTCAGAGAAAACCGATGTGAAATATCTAGGGTCTATCCCCCTCCCCATCCCCCAAAGGACGGCAACGCACATGTTACGCCTCTGGTGTTGCGGGTGTCTGCGGGCGGCGATAAATTGCTTACCATCAGGCGATACATATACTCGTCTGCCCCCTTATAACTTAAAAAACACTCTTCTAAACAAACCCGTAAACATCTACCAGTGCATATTTCATTGGTTATGTATTACTATTTCATACGTATTTGCCGCAAATGCCAAATTCGATAAGTCGAACGCTTTGAGTGCCATTCGAAATGCAGTTAATGGAATTTCACGACGCTCTCTGCGGTTTTGCGACGACTAAATGAGTTTTCACGTATTGCCAACAATTTTATACTGGGCGCCTACATTACCAACATTATTGATTTCCTCTTGTTGTGATGAATTTAAATTGTAATGAAAGTATTTTATAACACAACGTTTAAATTCCTCGTTGTTGCTTTGATTCAGTAGTCCTATAGTATTAACGTCATCTTTTATTTGTCTAGACAAAGTGCGGCACCGTTTATAGTTGCCGTGCCCTTTTTTCCCCGCGGCAATCCCCTTGGAGACCACCTCCTGGTGGCTTGTCGAACTCGATCCGATTAAAACCGCATGCCGTCTCGGGTACTAGAAGCCGGGGAACCAGGTGCACCCTAGAAATGAAAACCCTGGAACCCTGACGTACCTTGGGCCAACTACGTGTAGTTGCCGTGCCCTAGATGTTGTCTCGCTTGTTTTAGTTTGATGTAAACTGACAGACAGTATTGTTACGCTAGTGTATGTGCAAATCTATACTGATGTGCGTAGAAAACAAGCATTTAAAATGACAGCGACATAACACATATTCAGAATTGAGTGACCAATGTTGGACCAATGTATTTAATTTGTCAGTTTCACAGCTGTAACTGTTTACGCACATACATAAATACCGATGAAAGTTTCTGGTTTTTCCTTGTGTACTCATGGCATATATACTTATAAGCTATTTTAAGTAATTAAAAGTATTTTGTTTTCATTTTCTGCTATAAGTTTTAGCTGTACCTACTGGTCTTTTTTATTAAGAGAAATAAAGAATATACTTGCGATTTGTTTGTATACATTATTTTGCATGCAAGTATATACCTACACATATTTTTGTTTTCTACCTTGAATAGTGTATGTTTATAATATATGTTTCTTTCACATACCCGGATTGGCGCTGTTAATTTCGACCTAAATTCAATTAAGTTATTAAAAACATAAATTATTTCTGGAATTATTACGGCATTACATCAATGTCTCCTTTAGAATAATTTCATAAAACAAGCCTGTGCAAATGTTGTCCCAGTTTACATTGGATTCAAAGTGGCTGTAAAATGGGCATTGTTGAACCGTCCAAAGAAACGTCAGCACCGTTTCATACATCCAGCCTTTATTCATCGAACAGTAAAATTAATTACCCCACTCATTGCTAATGAAGCCTGTTGGTTGCGAGACAATATTTGCACGTCACCCCTCCCCGCACTATAGCCCCGCTGCCGCCTGTGTGTGTACGTCAGGATTAGGCTTTGTTCTGGTTTCACTGAAGCTATTATGAATCTCGAGTGTATGTTCCCTTATTGTGTTTATACATACATGCATACATATATTTATTGATTATACGTGCAACTGACAGATACATAAGTGCTTTGTTTTCAGTATACTGTTACTTCTAATTCAAGACGTAATACCAAATGACTAAAGTAATATACATACATATCTTTACATAGTATGAAATGAAGTCGCTTCCACTGTCTTTTCGCTTAGATCTTTGAAATTACTCAACGGGTTGCAATGCAGTTTTCGGCAATAGACAGACTGATCCAAAAGGACTTCTCGTATTTATAATTAGCTACGCCCAGTGGTTTACGGGCAGTTGTAGCTGTACCTTCGTTTACAACATCAACAATCCCCAAAACGTAAATGTAAGTAAAAGATAAAATGTTTTAGAAATCACTCTAATATTTCATACAATCTCGTATACGTGGCAAATTTATAAAAAATAGACATATATCATATTTAATATGCCTACCTGTAATAATTGTAATTATATGAACACTATTTGAAAGTAAATTCACACGAGATAAGGATTACCGCAAGGTCGTTTACTGTGACCTATTGGTATTTCGATGTCTAGATCAGTTTAAGTACGATGTTTTACCCATATTCATATCTTAAACGTTTTATTTGACCTTGGCTGGTGTAATATTAAAGTGTTTATATGAACAAATATAACAGAACAATATTAAATGTCATTGCACAAATTTTGATCTGTATGTAATTGGTATATTTCACAGAGAGCAATGGAATAAACTGTTACAGTTTCTGATAATATTACCTGCAGTAGGTGTTTCCGAAATAAGAAGAATTTTTGTTCATTCACACGTTCTAGAAGTAGAAGTACGCAGTGATAGTGTATGCGACTGCTGTGCTTGAGGTCTCGGGTTCGGACCAGATTTTTGTATGATCTCCAATTGTTTGTTTCGGCGTTTGGGTGTTTTCTATTTATAATATGAATGTATTTACAAAAAAAATAATTTATATCAGTTATAACTTAGCTTGATACTGGATGTCGTTATGTGTTAGATGTCTGAAAATATTTATTAATTTTTAAAATATAGATAATAATTGTACTAGCTACCGCCCTTTACACCACCCGCTGGTTACCGCCGCCCTTGAACACCTCCAACACCAGGAGCGTCACAAGTGCGTTGCCGGTCTTTTAAGAAGGAGTGCGCTCTTTTCTTAAAGTTTTGAAGGTCGTCCGCTGGCGACATTCATTCCATAGTTTTGTTGTGCGAGGCAGAAAGTTTCTGGAAAAGCGGACAGTTGTGGACTGCTAACCATCTAAATGATGGGGATAAAACTGTGATTGAGAAAGTTCGGGTTTATACATCACATTGCAATTATCGCTGTAGACCAACTTCTACTACAAGGTCAGGTGGACAAAAATACTAGTACCTGTCACGCACGTTGTATTCTTTCGAAATACAATACGACATATTTACTAACAAGATCTCTTTCTATTCTAATGTAAAAATACGTAATCTCTGAAGGAAGGACAAATCAATAAACACACATTCTTATGATTGCATTTTTAAATGTAATATTTACCAATAAATAAAATTGTGAGTGCATGTAATTTTAAATTAACAGCCTTTCACTAAATGCATATGAAAATATATATGTAGGCGCTCATAGCCCAGTTGCACTCTGTAATTAGAAACAATCACTGGAGGCAAACAACGACGGCGCGGTCAGTACCTGGATGGGTGACCGCTGGTGGCCATGTTGCCATGAGCGTCTCCGTGATTCGGAGGTCACAGGATGAAAGTCGTGAAGCTTAGTTGGAGGCCTATTTTTCTGAGAATAAATAAATAATAATTATTATTATTATTTGGGTGGCTTAAAAACATCCAACGGCAAGATTACGTAGCCACAACGTAGTCTTGCCAGTCCCCAATCCGCACATGGCCAGCGTGAGGACGTATGGCCTTAACCCTATCCTGGGAGGAGACCCGAGCCCAGCAGTGGGACATTATGAGTTGTTGGTTGATTGATAAATTGATATGAAAATATATACGGTAATATTTTATACTATTTTATCAATAAATTTTAATTATTTATCTGTTTATCTGTCTATTTGTTCCGGTCAATCTTTGGAAAGGCAAGATTTTGACGGGACATTCACCGGCAAATAGCTAAATAACTTGGACCTTTTACTTTTAGAAATAAGAACATCGAAAAAAATCATTTTAGAGCAAAATGGAATAGTGGACCTGTGGAATACTGGACAATTCCGATTCAAAAGCAACAAGCACGCAAGTAACACCGCGGGCCGCAATAGTCTTATAATATAGAGGACACCTATCTTTTCTAGGATTGCAATTACATCATAAAATTCGAGCTAAAATTATGAAACATAATAATAGTGTATTGTGTTTTTATTCAGAGAAATATAAAAAGTTATAAAAACGACATTTAATGGGGCTTTGTTATAGTAACTAGTATTACTGATGAAATTGTTTGTTTGTCACTTATTAATACTTTAGTTGCTTCACCAAAGATTTTTAATGGATGTAGAAAAGGATTATTCTTACTAGTACTTCAAAAATTCGTAATCAGTTACTAGATATGCACGGGAAAATCTACCAGGGTATTGCAGGTTGGATAGGTATATTGTTAAAAAAAACAAAATACTCAATTGACAGAGTGAGTTCATTTTAACTAGATAATGAAACAAGAGATTGCCATATTATAAATGAAGATTTTTCAGAACAATTATTATATACAAGAGAGACATCCACGTCAGTTGCATTCGAGAATCGAGACTAAATATGTGTTAATTACATTTCTTGGAAGACTTTTTTAAGATAATTGTAATTAATTATTATTATAATTATTATACACAACTAATTGAGCCCCGCGGTGTAATCCCCACTATAACATCCACCGTTATAGCCTAAGTTCCTCCTTATAAAACACCCTGTAAAAATCGATCCAGCCGTTCCAGAGATTTACCGGAACAAACAGACAGACAGACAAAAATTGTAATAAAAAATATTTTTGTGTATGTACCGTGTATGCATTTAGTACATGCACATATGCATTAAGTAAAAAGCTGTTATTTTAATAGTACACACAGACACTCCAAATTTATTTATTTGATGATGAGATTATACTGGCCAATATGATATAGCACCCTAAAACCTCCTTTTTAACAAGAGTCTTTGTACAGCAGTGGATTATTAAAGGCTAAATCTCTTAGATTCTTTCTTAGAAGTTATACTTGCAAATAACTTTGAATTCAATTCCCGAGAGGCGAGAGCCTCTATACGAGTCTCGGCGAGTGGAGGGGGCCACAACCACACTCTCACGGAACTGTGGTTGATTGTCTCGCGTTGCCCCTCGCGTCCTTTGACTCGCAGCGAAAAACCAAAACAAAGCGAAGCGGAAGCAAGCGAAATTGAGGGGCACGAGCGCAACGTCCTCACTCTCGCACCAGCGTTGCCTCGTGTAGCCTCATGGAGAGCGTGGATAGCGCAAGACGTAGCAAATAGTCCAATTACTACAACCTACAGTTTTGATAGGTACACGTGATTTCCAGTATTAAAACAAAACAGGGCTAGTAAGTATAAATGCATCAATCAATATTATGTCGTCATAGTTGTAGAAGATTAGAATAATTATAATAAAAACGACAATTCGTACAAATTTCCTTTTACCTGATGAATGTATAGCGTGACCCAGCATATTTATCGGCATATAAGTCATGTACAACATTTAAACACTTTGAAAACATACGTTTGACGTTGCCCGGGCTGTCTATTATTTTACTATTGAACAGGATCCCGTCCCATCAATGATCTTCACCATTAAACATTGTTCATGCTCCTTGCATGTACATCCACGTTATTTAGAAATCTATTGTAGTATCAATTTGTAATGGCAATTAAAGTTTTTAATAAGAGCTTTTAAACGTTTACACGGTGCGCACTTCAAAATTTCAGTCACTTTTATTATCATTTGTGTCAGTCAGTTTGTTTCAACTAATCTCAGGAATTCGTGGATCCTGTTCAGAAGATCTTAACTACCACATAGCTGATGTTATAAATTTTTAAACTTAGGGTTTTTTAAACTTACCCTTTAAAACATAAATATATTTCATAAAATAGTAAAAGAATCTAATAGGATAGAAATGTATGAACAAATGAAACCAAAGTCTGTAGCGACAAATTATTTGTATTTCAGTAAAATATCAACTTCGTGTTGCGACTAGAGGTAAAATAGTTCTAGAGATGTTTTAGTGTTATTGCTTATAGTCTATTTATTGACTTAGAGTTTCTCTTGCTTGGGTGGGTGAGCTTTGATGTATTCAATGGCCTTAAGAATGTAGTCGGGGATAGGCAAGGGGGCTGGAGGAGTGGGGAGATGAGCACCCTGAAAGTAATAAAGTTACATTAAATTAATTCATAAAATGTAATGAAAGTTGATAATTGTGAAATAATTTATCACATGAACAGCAAAACAGTAATGTAATTATATTTATATTTACCTGGGGTTGGTATCCGTTCTCGTTAGCGATGTAAGTAATAGCGATTTGTTCGCCGTTGGGAGCACGGTAGCTGTAGGATCCCTGGGCTTCAATAGCTTCCTCCTCCTACATTTAAAAATTACTTTTATGATAATTGTTCCATAAGTGCAGAAACTAGTGTCATGTTTATTGAATATTTAATCAATTCCAACTCGGTAATTCCGAGTCCGTGTCAAAAAATTTATAATTTATATTTAATTAAATTGTATAGTTATTATATTTACCTTAAACTAAAAACTTGAATAAATAAACTAACATATTTTTCACGCAAGATCATCTGTCATAATCTCAAATGTCAAAGGTTAAGAGACCTTGATTCTCTTGCAATTGATTAAATTATGATTAATTGCGAAAAAATCTTCATTCGCATTATATATTTTATTGATGTGAAATTAAGTTTATTAAAGAGATATAATATACAAGATTAAGTAATTCGTAATGTATAGCATTGAACCAATATTTATATTATTCCTTAATGATATGTAGTTTTTTTGGGGTCATATTTTGATTTCGTTCTTCACGTTGACGATAAAATATAAAACAAAACATTTTAATTTTGGTCATTGTTTAAGCTAACCATATTATCTGAAAATAACTTACGCGGCCAATGTTCTTGAGGGCACCCGCTTCTTGTGCAAAGATGCCGTTGCTGGTCTCGATAGTGTAGTCGTACCGGTCTGGCAAAACATCCGCAGATTGTTTCAGAATTTGGGCATCGGCTTCAGTTCCTTTGGTCAGGTGGGAAACATCGGCGGTGACAACAGCCACGATGGCGAAAAAGGCGACAAAGGATTTCTGTGAAATCAATCATTATTTTCCTTAAATGTCACACTTATGAGCTTTACTAAAGCTTTTTCGAAAATCTTCGTAAGATTGACATTTCCATATATAATTGAAGTTTAAAATATAACTGTAAACTATTAACTTTAGTTGTAATACCACACTTTGTGCACTACAGATTCTTAAATATTTCATTTAAATTTTATTGTAAAACGAGCAGGTATGTTATTAAATGGTCACATGGGTGCGCTCTCAAATACCACTGCTATGATGCAATCGAATCTTCACTCACCATCTTGTGTGTGTCAAAGTTAACAGACGATGTGTAACTGTGATTATAAAATAAACGAGCCGCCTTATATACTCGACCCTCTTCGTCTGCTTATGGTTCTAAGCATCGGCATTTGCATTATTTTGCAACAAAGAAGCTTTGATCATCTACATGATTTGTTAGTTTACAAGGTGAACGCAATTTGATGATTTTTCTGTAGGAACGTATCCGCGATCGATTTCTTTTTTCTTCGATCGATCGTTAATCCGTTTGAACTTTTAACTACATTTTGAATATGTTTTTTTGTTAGTATTTACATAAAACAGAAATCATAGAAAGAGATAAGTATAGAAGCTCACGAAGCATATTTTAGTCACTCTAAGCTTATGTGGAAAACGTATAATTACAGAGTTTAGGTAAGATCGTAGACATCTATATATTAATACGTTCAACAGAAACTTTGTACCCCTTTTTAACAAAATTGTGCGAACGGAGGAATATACAATTTTGCACATTTAAAGTTAAATATAGAAGAGAAGTGCAGTTAGCTAAAATAAAAAAAAGGAAATACTTGAAATAAACATTTACAGTTCCAGGTTTCTATCATCAGGCGATCCTGAAAATTTTTTCACTAACAGAAAGCGAGACTATTCAGAAATGACATTAACCATATTTGTTTTTTTTTATGGAATTACGGGCAAACAAGCAGACGTATCGCCTGATAGTAAGTGATTACCGCTGCTCATGGACATCTGTAACACCAGAGACGTTACACGGCGTTGCCGGCCTTTGGGGGATGGGAAGAGGGTTTGGGCCCTCCGGTATCTTCACTCACTCGGTGAAACACAGCGCAAGCGCTATTTCACACCAGTTTTCTGTGAAGCCGTGGTATCACTCCGATCGAGCCAGCCTATTCGTGCCTGAGCGTGGCTCTCCCACGGTAATTCAACCAAAAATTCAGTTCTAATTAATAGTATTTGTAAATCAAGTCAAAGAAATGCGAGTAGTTAACACCTAACGAAGTGGGCACGGGTCAGCTAGTTAGGTATAAACAGAGTGGTTGTTTAAACAATGAAATAATAATTTCTTTATAATAATATAATAAATGATGGCTTACCTGTTTACCTCATGGTATGTAGTCGTGTCCGTAAGAGGTCGTAGGGCTCGATTCTCATCAAAATCAAATAATTGTGCGATGAAAAATATCATTTCTTCTGTGTCTAGGTATGATTTATTTATAACTAGCTGCGTTCAACGGAGCTAGCCGTAGTTGTTGTGGTAAAAATATCCTGGTTTTGTACCTGGAGAAACTGCAGTCGAAATGTAGTTTAAATTGAGGGAGAAGATCGTTTGTAATCAAAAGAATTCATAGTACATATACCTGCAGTTTAACCTTGCGTACATCCAGTCAAAATTGTAACTTCCACCATTTTTTAGGTAAAGCTTTGACTATTAGCCTGATTTCATTTCATCATAACGTATTTACAGAAGAAGACCGCAGCTTTCCAACCCTCACCACAGGCCAGTATTGCCGTGATCGTTTCTGGCGATGACATGTTTCATCCGCTCTGTCCGACCAGGACTTGTCGCTCAGATTTCCACAAAGCTGCCCTGTGTGGAAATCCGAGCGTCAAGTCCTGGTCGGACTCTCCATTGTGTGCTGGGCGGAGTCCTAATCGGACCCGCAGTGGTGGCATTGTGCTATAGCTTCCCGTTCTATTCGATTTAGGTACTCACCGGAGCAACCGTATCCGGCGAGTATCTAAATCAATCGGTAGGTGACACAGTCGGTCCTCCCTATCCAAGCTTCGAAGCTCGGCAGAACGGCACTGACAACGCGTTAGCTAGTACTGCCCTGGAGCCTTTGGAGCCGTGCCTACCAAGCCCGTGTAGAGTGGGCATGTGTGATCTGCTGTAGTATTCCGGGCTCATGGTCTGGCGCAGTCTCTTCGTTAGCTATTTTTATCCCTAGTATTTTGAATGTATCTATTGCTTCTAATTGTGTGTTATTGTATGTTGTATCAATGTTTATAGGGGTGTTTTAATATTACCTAAATTGAATAGTTTTTGTTGAAGTGAAAACTTCTTTAGGCGCATTGGTCATTTTTAGGGTGAACAAAAATCCAGGAACTCGTGTCATCGTCACCGACCGCTAACCGTGAGCTATATGTATACTGTGTATATATGTGTACTATTTGGGTGAATGCAAAGCGTGAAACTCGCGTCGTCGTCACCGCACGCTTCCTCGACGTTATAATTCACAAGTCTTAGTTTTAGCTTTTCACTTTTATCGGCAGTCCTAGAAACTGTCGCCGCATTTTTTATTGTATTTTCTTCACCCACCAACAAATAGTGTACTGGAGAATGTTATTGTTTGTATGTTTTCTTTTCAAATGTGCATTACGGGAAAACGGCTACACCGATTAAGATGAAACTTTAAGTTTCACTGCCTAAAGAATACATATAAAGTTTTTGGTACTTTTTTAACCGACTGAACAAAGAGGCCAGTAGGGTGGGGATACTATTCATTTATTATAATGATGATGATGATAGTTCATGATATTTCATGTCTGCATTGTCAAAATTTAAATCCGACCTCAGTTTCATTACCAGTGGCCTAAAATCTTAAAAATGATAACTATATCACTTTAAAGACTTTGTTACCCCATTTTATCAACAAAAACCAAACAAGAAGTTTCAAAAGGAAAAACCTACATATCTTGGTGTTCCATACAAACTTTGAACCCAATTTTGAGTTTAAAAAAGTCCTTTTTTAGCGCAAGCCTACCTCATAACAACTGTATGTGTGCCAAATTTCAGCGCTTTCCATTCAGTAGTTTGAGCTCTGCGTTGATAGATCAGTCGATAACGGTTGCCTTTTGTATATACAGATAGGATCAGACTGTCTTGTATGAGATGTGTGTAGTTTTTATTATAACTATAAGTAATTATAATAAGATTTCTAGTCATGGACTATCAATACCTTTTCCTTATTTATAAATACGAAAGTAACTCTTTCTGTCTGTCTTGGTTTTACGGCGAAACCGCTGGACCGATTTAAATGAAATTTGGCATGAAGATACTTTGATTCTTGAGAAAGGTAATAGTCTACTCTTTGCTGCAATAGCTGACAAACAAGCGGGTGGAGTCACGCGCAAAAGCTAGTGGTCTATATTTTTCATGCACTGATTTACCTAGATTACATATAATTAAAAATAAGTGAACAAATAATTCTTTCCACTAAAATATTACCTAACATTCAACAGCAACACAAATCAAATTAGTGATTATCAATCGTGATTGCAACAATGCAAAATTTGTTTTGCGTCACTTAAAAGTTTAAACTTAGTAAAGTAAATGAATTCTGATAAAACGATGTAGCGATTGTCATATACAACTTGACATCGGAACATTTTGAGTATAAACCCTTACAGTAACAATAAGTAATAACAGCTTATTATACCCATGTAGTTATTCTTTTTTTCTTTGAAAAAGACAACAACCGCATTAGGAATATACATTCTGTATCGCTGGGGACTTTAAAAATATACATGAAACAAAAAGACACCTAGACTCAGAACAAAATTTTGTGGATCATACAAAGTCTTTTCCCATGTGGGATTTGAATCCATAACATTCAGTGCAGTAGAAAGCGGCATGGTGACCGTTTAACCACTAGGTCAAACATATATCACATTGAAAGTCATCATAAAACAATCATAATCATCCTTCTCTTAGGAGCTTAAATTTGTTTTATCGAATATCGGCATATTATTGAACACTATTAAGGATGGCCCTAGAAGTATTCCAGTCATTATCGAGCCTCTACTTCAATATTAAATGAAACATCACCTGCGACATTAACGGTTTTTAAAAAATTACAGACCTTGGACTGTATATATATGTATAGACATTAGACATATAGACTTCTAAGTTGGTACACCTCAATGCACTTTGACTAAATAGGGCTAATAATTTGTACTTTTAATTGGGTTGCTCAAGAAGTACTCCTGTAATGTTTTTGTAATTGCTTTGCCGCCAATTTGTTAACAGCTAACGCTTTGATATAATGTTAAAGTCAGACATTTCACACAATACAATCTGATGAGCATGATTATTTGTTCTGTATGTGTGTGTATTTAGGATTATATAAGTAACTTTATCAGTAGTCTGGTTATCACAGCAGCACGGGCTCTACCTAGTTTGGGATCAGAAAGTCGTGTGTGAGATGTGTTAAACATTATTATTCTACCCAGATACAGGTAATGATCCTACTCATCACATAATTATTTATCCTGGACTAGGTGGCTGGGTCGAACCACCGACCTTTGGCTTAGCAGTCAGTGTCAACAAATATTATATCAATATACCCACCTTACTCAGATACTTATTTAAAAAGAATCTGTGGAGAAACGGATATCATGTTCCTCCAACACAAAGGGAGGATTCTGCGACCATAATTAGAAATAAAACGATGACCTTGATACTGATAAACAATTGTAAAACCATCTGGTTTTACAAATAAAATTACGAGATACCAAGTTTCGTCAATTTATTCAGAAATATCAGCGCGTCAAGGGCAACAAGGCGCCAAAAGAAGTTACCGTTTATACCTAAAACAGCCATTACCTCAGTTATTACTGTAATAGAAAGAGAGCGACAGTTAACACGTGACATTTATACAAGACTAGTGCGTAAGGTTAACAAACATAAAAACGTAATTCATCTAAGTAGATGTGTAATGATATGCAACCTAGTTTGTCCTGTAACGCAAGCGAACATAAATGGCGAAAACATTCGTATATTATTAACACTATTGTTTGTTTATTTGTCGAACATTCACAAGATGTGGTCCGAGAAATAATGACTATCTCGGACCACATCGTGTTCTACTTGTAAAGGTTAGGTACTGTCAAAAATTAAACATAATTGACACGTATTCATCTAAAATATAATTTATCTGACGGGTATAACAGAACGGACTGGTCATCGAATCTGGTAGTAAGCATTCACAACATCTATTATAAATCTGCCACTCAAGAGTTTCGAGTGTTTTTCAGTTTTTCCCCCAGACATAAGGAGAGGAAGAGACTTGTCACTAAAAGTCTTGCTATGAAAGAAATATTTACAATTTTTTTTTACCTCGAAGTACATGGAATCGATTATTTATAGTTTGCATTTAAAAGGTTTTGATAAGCTAAAAATGCTTGTTTTACTTTTATTCCTGATTGTACCTGATATCAAGTAACAAGATAGATTAACCGAAATAGTAACAAGTGTAGAATGTTGATCAGATTTACTTTGCTAAGACGTCGTACTAGCGATCAAGCAGATGCGGGTTCGAATCCCACTCTGTATACTACCCTGTGTAGGCACTTAAAGCTGAGCTAAATATAATACTAATATTTAGCTCAGCTGAAGGGCTTTAAAAAATATTTGCTAGTATTCTTATTTTGAGAAAATGTGTGAAAGAAAACTTTTGTGAGCAGCCGACTACATTGGACTATGGAACGACAGTTCAACTATTAGACATAAAAATCTCCGTAAAAAGAATGCTTAGACCTACCAGCCCCTGCACGGGCGGTATCTGCTGACAAAACTCTCAATTTAGGTAACGTACGGCATACGCGTACGTCGCCTCCTCGCGTCTGGCCTTTGAAGTGATGGAGGAGAAAACCCGTTCCGACCATCCGCGCCCACATTCAGCGCGGCATGAAGCGCTGATAGGCGGGTCTCCACCGCCCGGTTCGCCAGCGGCGGATCGGGTCTGAGTAGAGGTCGTCCTTCCGGGCCTTCTCCGCCGCCTCCTTCTGCGAAATTACGTTTTCGCAGAAGGTTGCGACCGCGGTAAAACTGCTGCCGTCGTACGCTCCATGGCCGGTAGCAAAAACAAAGATCTATTCCTATGAAAAAGGCCCGACGCTGCGGCGCCCAAGTGGGGCATACCGCCAGCGTGTGCTGGGATGAATCCTCACTGCCGTTGCAGTGGTGGCAGGCGGGACTCAATTTCCTCCTATCGATCGAGTGCAGATAATTACCGAAGCAACCGTGCCCAGAAAGGATGTTCATTAGTCGGTCGCCCTGCCCACTCGAGGATGACAGCCTGGAGAGCCTACATGGTGGCAAAGCCAACACGTGGAGCCTCCAGCCAGGACGACCAACGATCGGCTCGACGGGCCAGGCGGCTTCATGCCACTCGCGTACCTCTTCACCACCCTGTCGATAAACTTCAGCGATTACTTCCGCCTCTAAATACGGGGGTGTACCGGCCAAGGCGCACGCTGCCTCATTCAACACGAGACGTAACTGCGTATGGCTCTGGCCGCCAATCCCTCTAAGGGCGCCAGAGGCGTGCCTTATTCAGCATTATATTTGACTGCCTCGTTTGTCTAGTGGTTAGCGTATGCGACTGCTGATCATGAAGTCTCGGGTTCGATTCCCGAGTCGGACCAAATGTTTGTATGATCTGCAAAAATTTGTTTCGGAGTTTGGGTGTTTTCTATGTATAATATGTATGTATTTACAAAAAAAGAAGTATATGTGTATATATATCAGTTGTCTAGTATCCATGGTACATGCTTTGTTTAGTTTGGGACTAGGTGGAGTTGTGTGTTACAAAATGTCCAAAATATATTTTTTTCATTCTGGGCGGTCAGAGTCGCCGCATACACCGGTGCAGCGTACAGCGCCAACGACCAGATAATGCCGTGAAGAGGCTTCACGTTACGACGCTGGGTCCACTCAAATTGGGCAAGAGTCACCCAAGGGCAGAGGCAGCATCTACCAGCTTTGGAGCAAGCTGTCGGAATTGCTCGTTGAAAAGCCACCTACCGTCGAGAACCAAGCCCAGGTTAAGTTGATATTAGTAAGTAGAGGCGCCGGGGGATGCACCACAAAGGGGGGCGGGGACCATGGAATAACAGGGCCTCGATGTGCCCGACCACTAAAGAGGCACCCCTGGTGGCCAGGCACGCCGCCTCCTTGAAGTTCACCCCTGGGCTGTGATCAATGTGTCATAGGCGTAACAAATTAGGCCCAGACCGGAGGGAAGACGCTCTTAAAGGACCAGTCCTACCCCACCTTTTACAGGAGTGCTCAAAGGACAATGGTTGGCAATGTCCATAGACACCGCCAACACAACGCCGCTACAGCTCACAGCCTTTTCCTTTTTTTTTCATGTTATAGAAGGCAAACGAGCAGACGTATTGCCTAATGGTAAGCGATTACCGCCACTCCTGGATACCCGCAACACCAGAGGCGTCACAAGTGCGTTCCCGGCCTTTTAAGAAGGAGTACGCTCTTTTCTTGAAGGTTTGAAGGTCGTATTGGTCCGGGAATACTGCAGGCGACAATTCATTTCTCTCGCGAAGGATGTTGTCGGAAAGAGAAGAGAGGAATCAGCCTGAACTATTCCTCGGAGCACTACCCATGGTAAATGCGGTAGAAGAAGCACAGTGAAGCCACATCTCTAGACTCTTCGGTCACGGCCCTCAGGTGCATCACGGCATCGACCGTCGAACGCCGGAATCGGAATCGGAACCCGGATAGGGCGTCCGACAGGTCGGGGCTAACTGAGGTGCCGGACGATGCGGGCAGAGAGCACCCTCTCATACAATTTGGAGAGGCCAGGCAGAGTTATTGAAGTGGAGAGCGGAGGAAGCTCCGCTCCAGCCTTTGCTGCCGTTTTGGGCCTCGACTTCAGAGTTTTCGTGCAGCAACAGGAGCCGGTGCAGACGGCGTTGCCGCCGCGTAAGACACGTGACCCTTACCCCCTCTCCGGGTAGAGGAGTTGGTTCCGATGCCGAGTCCGCAGGGGGTCGCCGCGTCGTTGATGGGCAAATTTCGCGCCGAGCTTGACCACCTGTCCCATCAAGCGATCGTTGGCCACCTGGAGACGAGCCACATCTCCAAAGAGGGTTTCCACGACACCCACAAATGAGGACGAGGAGTCCTTAAGGTCGAGAGATAAAAGAGGGGTGAGGACAACAAAAGACTAGCTCTTAAGTTGCCCGCTCGGAGGCAGGGTATGTGCTCACCAAGCTCGCCATAGTTCCTCCTCCTCGAGGACCTACTTGCACTGTAATACGCTTTCTGCTAGAACAGAGGGCCGTTTAAAGTACCCTTCGCGGCAGTCTGCAATCAGACTCCGTCTATTATCCCGTTTAGTCTCAAGTCTACTTCTGAGCCGATTCGGCATGAGTAGTTCTTACGGCATAGCCCCACAGATCATTGACCCACGTAAGCTCCCCACGACGACTCAGCCTAAGAAACTACTGTTCTGAATTGTAAAATTACTGCAGTGTTAAATAGACCACTTATAGAGAAAGTCTATCAGCTGTATATCATGAAACTATGGGAACGGAGTGTCGATAAAAATGATGCAAAGATATGGCAAAATTATTCCTCTTGAGAAGTTTGACTACGTGTGTTGCTTATGCGGATAAAAATAATGTATGAAGGAATTGTTCTCCTTTCAAAAATCCTAAAAAAGTCGGCATGTGTCTATCTATGTTATGCATATGTTAAATTTATTCACGCAACGGGTCTACGGGTCTAGTGATGATATCCATATCCGTCTTTCATAACAATAAGCCTAATATTTAGGAAGAACCTTGGTGATCGCGGTAATATCATTAAAACATTATTAATACAAGGATAATAACTATATGGCTCGCATTTCAAAAAGACCTTATCCATCATATTAATCGTACAGACATTTTTTTTTTAAATACTTGCTTATATTCGCGGCTAAATTCGATCTAAATAATTTTCCGTGTGTTCACAGATAAACAATACGGAGCTCCACCCCCATATTAACCTCAGGGGGCTCGTAAGAGGCGACTAAGAGACAAAATGTAAAACAAACTTCTTTTTGACTGCCACTGTAAGGCAGTGGTAGCGTATGCGACTGCTGTGCTTGACGTCTCGGGTTCGGTTCCCGGGTCGGATCAAATTTTTGTATGATATGCAAATATTTGTTTCTGAGTTTGGGTGTTTTCTATGTACAATATGTATGTATTTGCAAAAAAAAGTACATAAGTATATATATATATGTTTATAACAATTGTCTATTAACCATAACACAAGATCTGCTTAGGTAGGGACTTTTTTATGGAATTGGGGGAAACGAGCAGACGTATCGCCAGATGGTAAGCGATTACCGCCACCCATGGATACCTGTAACACCAGAGGCGTCACAAGTGCGTTGCCAGCCTTGGGGGATGAAGTTGGGAATGAGGGGAAGGTTTGGATTATGGGCGTCCGGTATCCTCACTCACTCGGTGAGACACAGCGCAGGCACTGTTTCACGCCGGTTTTCTGTGAGGCCGTGGTATCACTTTGGTGGAGCCGGCCCATGCATGCCGAAACGTGACTCTCCCACGGAGACTAAATTCTGATGTGTGTAAGAGGTCCGAAATATTGCGGCTGGCCACTGCAGCGTATGGAAGTAAAACTCCGACCCGTCCACTTGCGGGCCACGCTCAGGGCGGCTTGAGACGTTGATAAGCGCGCCTCCACTGCCCGGCTCGACGCCGATGAATTGGGTCCGGGTGGAGTTAGTCCTCCAGAGCCTTCTCCACCGCCTGCTACTGCGAAATGACATCTTCATAGAAGTTTGCTACCGCGGTAAAACAAGTACTGCTACCCGCCATGGAGTGTATGAGAGCAGGCAGCAAAAGATCTTCCTAGATAACTGCATTCTGTCTATAGTGTATGCTGCCATCCAGGTGGAGCAAACTGCATACGTGTTGTGAGCTAGAATCCTCTCAGGTGGAACTCAATTTTCTCTTAACGACCGAGTGCCTGACCTGAGTGACCTGAGAGAGTAATCGGAAGAAAAGAGTGCCGTGCTGTCCCCTGACCACTCGACGATGATCGGCTTCACCTCTACGGAAGCTAAGCCAGCACGTGGAGCTTCCGTTGTCAGGACAACCAACGAGCCATCGTGACGTGATTCGACGAGTGTACCTTTTTGGGCGTGAACGGAATGCCACTTCTTGCCTGGAACTCAGCCGTCCGCCGATAAACTACGGCGAGTACTTCCGCCTCTAAGTCCCAACAGTTTTTAAGTCTCAAACCTCCATTCTAAAGAGAAGCCTGAAAATTACGAAAGTGGTTAAGGTATATAAGGAATCAAAAAAACTTACTGTCAAGTTTGTGACATTAGTGTTGATTTAAATATCAGTATCAAGGAGAACTAGACATCTTTTAATATAATTTACTAATATTAAGTTGCATATCATACATTATTAATCTATCAATTGTAATTAAGTAGTGCACTTCTGGGTACTTCCAAAATGTGAGAATCAAGTAACATTTAGAATTTAAAACCAAGGCTTTATTTGATTTGCTTATCAAGTATATTACAAAAGTACATGCTCATTTATTTTTCGGATGTTGGTTATTTCTTTTTTACTATATGATGGTAAAATCGTCTACTTATTTTTTTTAAATCTTTTGGCACTTTTTTAATAAATCTACTATCTGAGATACCTACCCAACAGGCGTATAACCCTAATATATATAATATAAGGGTTTAACGCTCGTGATCGGCCCTTCACCGATCCCATTTAGTAATCTCTTTCCCGAGTACTACAGCTCAAAAATACAAAGTTTCAACACCCCTATTCATCCTAAGGGTGTTGTAAGGAAGTTAGAGAGCAATCTATGCAAGCCAACATCACTGCAAAGATAAGGAAAACTTGATACAAACTATAGGGTTTGTTGTTATAGACCAACCCGTTTACCCAGGGGGTATTACAATACCAAAACCTTATTTCTAATGAAAGGAACCTAAGAAACCGTAATATTCCAGAAAAGGTCGTTGAACGGGATCGCTTCTCAGTTGTGAGAAAACAGTTGACCTAGATAATATTTTAGAGGTATTAAAATATTCAACAATGAGACTACAATAACTATTAGTAGTACTGCATGCGAGAAGCTCAAAATCGATCGGTAGGCTGATGACGATGGTGAATGCAACCTCACTGGCAAGATGATGACCGTCGTGGATTATCCAACCCATTTTTTAGGGTTCCGTACCGCAAAAAGAAAAAAAAGAACCCTTCTAGTATCACCTTTCTTTGTCCGTTTGTCCATCAAGACTTTTTTCTCAGGAATGCGTGGACATCTCAAGCCGAAATTCATACCAAACACTCAGGTTTACTGTCTCTTGGAGGTCTGAAAAATCCAACTTCTAAGTTAACGCAATCAAATGACACAGCCGTTTATGTTACTTTTATATTTATATTACTTTATTATTACCTTCTTCCGTGGTCCTACCTGACAATAATTAGGAAGATACAGTCCCAAATAAGGAATCTAGAATAATCAAACAAATTTAATATAAGAAATTAAATAACTAATGCATATACATTTATAATCTATTCTTTTTTTACGGGGTGAAATCCTCATGGATGTGACTTTTACTGACTAAAACCCTCCGGTGTTCCGTCTCTCACCTACGCCAGGGGTCACGGAAACTTAAAAGGCAAAGTTTACTAATGCCTGAAACAAACAATGTTTTATTCCATGTACGTAATATTCAGTTCTGCGTTACAATAGTGGCATTGACTTTAACGTCTTTGGTCGTGTTTGCAAAAAATTATTAATTGATTAGATAAATTTAATGTTTTCAACAAGTTTTTTTCATCTAAGCTATTGTCAATTAATTTATTTCTCGTTTAACCGTGACTGGCTTTTTAAATAACTATTTTAAAAATATATCTATTCTAAGCAATTTTATTTTTTCAAAAAAGGAGGAGGTAATCAATTCGACTCTATTTTTGTACGTTTGGTACCTCAGGACTTCGACTGGGTGAACCAATTTTTATGATTGTTATTTTACTTGAAAGCCAGTGCTTCCTGTGTGGTCCCATTTCAATTAGGCCCAGTTCATAAAATCGGAATTTTTTTGTAAAAATTTTGCATTTTAACAGAATGAAGAGATCAATATTGTCATTAAATTTATTCCTTGTTTTACTGTGATGGACTTTTTCAAACAACTATTTTAAAAACTGAGACAATTCTATGACTTACAAAAAGGAGGAGGTTCTCAATTCAATTGTTTTTTTTTATGTTTGTTACCTCAGTATTTTTGACTGGGTGAACCGATTTTGATGATTGATTTTTATTTGAAAGCAGGTGCTTAACATTTCAATTTGGTCCAGTTCTTAAAGTTTTTTTGTTTAGAATTGTATTGTTTCAATATGAACAGAGTCATTGTAATTAGAATGCCGATTTGTTTTAGTTAACGGGACAGTTTCACCACCTACTGACCAAGTTTCTGATATTGATGTTGATTTCTGATCGAACTTCGTTTGGTTTTTTTTTTTGCAAAACTTTCTAGCTTTATTTAGCCATGAGAGATCCATGAGATATCAGATTACATGTGTCACGTCAGTCTCACTGACGTCATTTATTATCTCATTAGTATTACACATGATTTAAAGGCAATAGAACCATTCAGTCAATCAATTAATATACCACACTTGTTGACAAACTAGAATTTATTAACACAATAAAACAATATGTTGCTATGTTTAAAAGCTAATTATAACAATAAAGTTGCCTACACACTTATCTTATTTGCAGCTTGACCTTCTTCGTATAATGCTCCAACGAAAGTAATTTCTTAATGTTATTTTTCTCACCAATACAAAACCAACGGATATGAAATCTTTATCGCGGTAGTAATGGTTGCTGTATCTCGCATGTCATTGGTTTTGTTTTAACTTTACAACACAATCAGATGTGTTACGCCTTATTCTAATGACATGATAATTACTTAATTAAATAATTTGAATTACTGAGGTAAATTACACATTATTATAGTTCAATTATAAAAGCGGATGTTAACAGGTTAGACTCGTCATTCACAATTATTTGAAATCAATTATTAAAATATTACACAGACAATCGTTATTGAATCTCCGTTTGAAATTAAGAGTAACATTATTCCGCTTAGAAATGTAATAATGAAATAACTCACGCAGGTAACCCTTTTTACAGGTCAACAGACATAGTTGTAATCACAAAATATTGAGATACTAGTTAAGCCCGCGGCCCCGCCCTCTTATATGTCGGTTATCGTAGCCTATTTGTTATTCTGATGTATCAGCTATATTACTGTAAAGTTTCATTCAAATCCGTTGAGTAGTTTTTACGTGAAAGAGTAACAAACATCCATACTTACAAACGTTTTCTTTATAATACTACTTTCGTTTATAATACTAGTAGGATTAACACTAGAATTAAGGTAATTGTAGTTACTCCACTATTTTCTTAAATAGTGGAATAACTACAAGTGTATTTAATTCTAGATTGTATTGCAACAAGTTCCATCAAGTGCTGACAATCGAGAGTACAAATTACATACGATAATAATTATTAGCCAATAACACTTCGTTTTTGATTTTTATAACTGATAATTAAGTTGCGCTCGGAAGCATAGTAAAATCCTTTCGTGTTGACATATGTAAATATACAAGAATGTTCATTTAAAAGTATTAGATACAAACAAAAACAAAAAATATATATGACACAAATGCATATATTTATCAGTCTTATATGACAGATAACTATTTATAATTTTATCAGAAACTTTTTAAGCTGGCCCAAAGGATAACAAGCTATTTTGTAAATAAAGAAGTTAAATAAAAGGATTACCAAAATAACTATGTTCAAGCGACTCGTGAAGGCATATTATCTGGGAGACCTGAAAGACTTAAAACCGACCTTGCACTGAATTGGGTCAAGTTTTACATTTCGCAAATTCCAGTGGAGTCTATATAGAATATTAATAATTAATATTTCTACATATTTATTAATCCACACTAGGTGTTACAATTACTTTAGAAAATATGTATACATACTTCATTTTCCTATCATCTCTTTATACACCAGGCACTGCTTTATATTTTCCACGTCTTTCTTTCCATCCTATGGTTGCCTGTAAGAGATTGCCTTCGGGCGATAAGGCCGCCAATTGTACCTTTTAACTTCAAGTTACCATTGTAAATAATGTGGTGTACAATAAAGCGATTATTATTATTAACATTAACGAATAATATTCTACTTGCCTTAATATTTTGAAGAACGTTTTTATTCTAAAATTTAGTTACATCTGTTCGATTCAACAATGGCCTTTTCGTATATATACAACGAAGGTTAAACATATTCTTGTAAAGAATTAGAAACCTTAATGCACTTGCATCGTGATCATGCTATTAAGAAAAAAAACTACTGATTAATTGATTAATTTTTTGTTACATTACATTCGATTAACGTCCATATTTATTTTTTTAATAATTCTTTAAAGAAATAGAATATTATATTTGTACTAGTATTATAAAGTAACTGCTACCGAAGAGTTTGTTTGGTTCATTCAAAGCGCTAATTTCAGGAACGGGTCCGATTTAAAAAAATTTACATCGTAAGAAATCCTATTTATTTAAGTACGCTATAAGCTATATATCATTGCGCTTTTACCCGACTACAAAAGAAAGAGGGTTATATTTTTCGAGTGTATGTATGTATGTATATTTGTATATTTTTTGCACGCCTTAGAGCCTAAAGGGCTTGTTATATTTTTATGTGAGTGGTGTCTATAGATTCGTCTTTGCCGCGAGAGTGCCACTTAGTACATCAAAATTAAAAAAAAACAGTAAAAAAATATACGCAGTCGGGTTTTTTTTTTTAATTAAAAATGTAAAGTACACTTTTACTTTGACATCATATACAAAGATATTTGTTTATTTACATAGGGTACGCTGTCATGAGACAGCAATTTCGTAAGCTGTAAACCTGGTGGAAATTAATTACGTAGTTTACTAATCTCTAAACTTTGTAAGGTTTTCCATAATTGTTTGATACGTGGTTTTCATTAAATCATAACAAAAAGGTATTTGTGACGTGTTTTCCACCATAGCTATCTAATAGTATAACATAAATGTGGTTATAAGTACACCAAGTTACGAAATAGTCATTAATGTGGTTATCAAGTGAATAAAGGATATTACCATGATACATTTTATAATTTACATGTTTATCTTTCACGTCTGAAAACCCACACACCCCACTGGAGTTTGCACTGGGATGGTGTATAGGAAATAAACAGACTAAAGCAACACGATGTGCAACTCTGTGCTTCAAATAGGAGGGATCCAGGAACTGCATAAGGCCAGATATCTTCTGCCCGCAATAGAATGGGAACCATCTTCGAATAGGTCCTGTTTATAACGCACAAAATTTTAATTGTGAAAACTTAACATATCCTGCATTATAAAAGATAGTTGAAGAACAATCTTGACGAGTTCTTGACCCCGACATTACGATGTGTTACGAGTGTTATTACAGTTGCTAATATTTGTTTCAAGAACGAACAGATTTTGCTGACATTTATGACGTTTTAGAAGCTTTTTAAATATATTATTTCTTATTTATTTCTGTATTTCAAGTACCCTTGTCTGCGGAATGAGGCGAGAAATAAATAATTAAAAATAAAGTGTTTATTATATTGCATATTGTATTGTATTTTAATATATATATATATATAT
>PKRV01001315.1:554755-607934 GCA_003709505.1 Hyphantria cunea
ATATATATATATATATATGATACACCGTCTCTTAAATACTTTAATGAAAATATGTGTTAGGTATGTAGTACGTAGGGTAGGACGTCCACAGGCCAGGTAGAATGATGATTGGGCTGGACGCAGGAAGCAATGAATCGAACTAAGTGGCGTGCAATCGGAGAGCCCTATGTCCAGCAGAGAAAAGCGATGGGCTGATGATGATGATGATGATGTGTTAGGTATACATGACTGATTAATTTCTTGATTTGATTAAGAGATACAAACAATAGATAGCAATGGATTATAAAACATGTGAAGTGCACATAAAGTTAGATTCGGAATAAAGCCATTTCTCTGATACTTCTAAACAAGTTTATGGTTTAACTACTTATTGCTTGTTTGCAATGTTGCCGAAACTGCTTTAAGAGATCTCTGGTTGTCCTACGGTTTATTGTGTATGAGGAAAAAATATGACTGAATTTTCGTTTTTGACTTGTCTTATTTATCCATAAACGCATGTTCGTAGCAAAAATGGATATATCGTAACGTTATCCCTCTCATCTTGCATGCCGAAAGAAACCTAACAATTTTCCCGCTATTATTCTTTACAGTTACAATATACAAAATCCAATTGGAAATGATCTAAATTAATTGGTAGATGAGATTGCACTAAAACTAAAAATGTTAAAAAGATTTATTTCTGTTTTTCAATTACGCACCTATGTTTATTATTTTTTAAACGTCAAATGTGAGGAGCAAGACAATAACGCAATGGATTAAGAAGTACCATTGCAATCAAGTTGATGTAGGCTTATAATTCAGACAACATACGACAAGTGTAACAGGAATCTCGTTCAACTAATTATTCTATACCTGTGCCGAATTACTCCGTTAAACTTGGGTTTGCTAATCCTCAAAGCACCATCTAAGATTGTTGTTTCACAACGCAATTGAATTATTAATACTATTATTAAATTTACAGGTGTACCCCTATTATAAATATTAAAATATAATACATCGTTAAGAACATAGGTACAGGTATATTATTTATCAAAACTTTGTTAGTTTTAATTGATTATATTCCTTTCTAAAATCACATCAAATTTATAGGATATAGTATCCAAGAATATTTTAATTTATATAATCCTAGCTGAGCCCCGCGGTGTTACACGTGTTTCTTGTTGTAACCTCGGACAACGCTGCGGGATGAAGCTGCCATCTGCCCGTGAAAGTCCCGTCAAAATCGGTCCACTGATTCCAGAGATTCCAATAATTAGAAATCTGCTTACGAAAGTGCAGGGCTAAGGACTTTCGTAATGCAAAGTTGAATCAAACGCGAACGCGATATTTATATTTATGAATAATTAGATTTTCTACATCGAAAGATAGCCTATACACTATGCTATGCTAACTTTGAATAATGAAGAATACATGTCCTAACTATTAGTAACTATACTGCCTCGTTGGTCTAGCGGTTGTCTTGCCAGTGTGTTTTTTGCATATACTAAGTCAAATATCCAAAATTTTAAAGTGCTGAACTATATTGTGAAAAATTGAAATGGCGACGCGGTTCTAAGAACTTTGATACTGTAATTTATACTAACGGTGTATGATTTCTTCTAATGACCAGTTATTTGAGGGCGCTTGAAAAACCTAAAAAAGGTGTTTAGATTATAATTTTTTTAGAACCATTTCAATTATTCACATTATGGGCTGCACTCGGTGATTAGAAACAATCACCGAGGGTAAGCAACGATGGCGCGGTCAGTACCTGGATGGGTGACCGCTAGTGGCATGTTACCATGAGCGTCTCCGTGATTCGGAGGTCACGTTAAGCTGTCGGTCCCGGTTGTTATCATACGATAACAGTCGTGAAGCTTTGTTGGAGGCCTTCGGGCGGCTTAAAAACATCCAACAGCAAGATTTACGTAGCCACAACGTATTCTTGCCAGTCCCCAACCCGCACTTGGCCAGCGTGGGGATGGATGTATGGCCTTTACCCTCTCCTGAGAGGAGACCCGAGCCCAGCAGTGGGACATTATGGGTTGTTGAATGATTGATTGACATTATGGGTCATACATTTTAATATAGGTTTTAAGACTTAGTAGATGGTAAAGAATAAACGGTGAAAATAGCTATTGCAATAAATTGTATTTTGAATGAATTTGCCGCACAAAAGAATTGAATTTAACGAATATCGATATCTAATTTGGAATTAGACTAATACCTATTTAGTTATGCGAAGTGTTTTCAATTCGATTTTAATATTGAAATTTTATTTAAATTAAAGATATATATTAAATTACATTCCAGCCATTGCGATACTTATTATTCCTATGTTAATATATTGATTATAATATGTAACATATTTCATGCGTAATGAACCTTGACACATAGATGATGCAACGGTCAGTCAGTCCAGACTAAAGCGAGTGTCATTCGAGATTCATAATGGTTGTGGTAACCCTTCACTTAACAAGGTCATGACATTGAACTTCAAGTTACTAACTTACAAGTTGTTTAATCACTTTTTGTTTCCAGCATCATGTGCCTACTTATATGTTTCTGTGTAATGTTTGCGATTTTCTTTAGGGTTCCTTTATCTGCTCGTCTATAGCTACATCTGGTCTGGGCGTGTGTACCTTAATGTAACTGTTATTACATATTTTTAAGGTTCCATACCTTAAAAGGAAAAATCGGATCCGGAATCCTTTAAGGATCACTTTGTTGTCCGTCCGTCTGTCTGTCAAGACCCTCTTTCTCAGGAAGGCGTGGGGTGATACTCAGGCTTACTGCACCTTGGAGGTGTGAAAAATCAAACTTCTAAGCCAACGCAATCAAAAGAGTCGGCCGTTTATGCTGCAAATTTCGACACACGCAGGGGAAACAAAACCTTCAGGGTACTTTCCGTGAACTCAGAATCCTGAAATTTGGCACGAAGCAACGTCGAAGCAGATAAAGGAAAAAATAGCGAAAAATATCAATTTTTAGTTACATCACATAATATACCTACAAGTTTGTACTGGACCCTTGGTGCGTGAGTCCGACTCGCACTTAGCCTGTTTTTTTTTAAAATGTAATCCAGTACTTGAAAAAGATTTTTATCTTCTTCAACTGTTTTTCCGATTTGGGAAATAAATTGTCGCCCATTCAATTATCTTAGAATTTCGTATTTCTTTTAAAAATGTAGCTCATAACAATAGTTTTTTATGGAATAGCCGGCAAAAGAGCAGACGTATCGCCTGATGGCAAGCGTTTACCGCCGCCGATGGACACCCGCAACACTAGACATACACTACACAGGCGTCACAAGTGCGTTGACGGCCTTTGGGTTATGGGGCGGTGGATGGGAATGGTAGGTATGGATCTCCGGTATCCTCACTCACTTGGTGAAACAGCGCAAACGCTATTTCACACCGGTTTTCTATAAGGCCGTTCATGCCGAAGCGTTACTCTCCCACGAATATATATTTTCTGTACAAACATTTTAACATATTCTAAATCTCATGTAAATGTCATAATGTAAAATACTTAAATATATTTTAAATGTATGATGAAGTATATAGTGAAAAATATAATCACATTTTTTTTAATTTTATAAGTCAGGTTGTGATTTCAGTATATTATATAACTCATCCATTTTTTATCAAGTATGTGCCTGAAAAAAAAAACAACTCTTTCTTATTACGACGAAAGTTTTAGTTTTAATTATTTATTTGACATTCTCGTTATTCGTAATTTATATTTATCATAAGGTATCACATCAGATCATAGATCATAAACATTTATAAAGACTATTAATTAAATTCTAGGACAGTGTTTCAGTTCAGTAGTGGACGCTTTCTCGAGAACTACCTACTAATGTCCTTTACAAAACCGGTTACCAATATTAATGACAGCAATAACTTGCGATTATTACAATACAATATACACGTATTCATATTTTACAACATGTTATTAAGCCGTAGCCTTGTTGCGTTCATATTTGAACTTTATTAATCCTATTCGGAGCTACAAAAACAAAATACCTAACGAAAAAATAAAATGATGCATCAACGCAATACTAAGCACAAAAAAAACCGACTTAGTGCGAGTCAGGCTGAGGCACCGTGGGGTTCCGTAAGAACCTGTATTTTCGAAACTTTTTTCATATAATTTGACACCAAATTTCAAGATTCTAAGTTAATAAATAAGGTATCCTGAAGCTTTTGATTACCTTGCGAGTGTCGAAAATTTACAGCACGAACGGCTGTATCGTTTGATTACTTTGGGCTAACAATTTGTTTCTTTTTTCACAGCTCCAAGGCACAGTAGACCTTAGCATCTGATACGACTTTCAGCTTCATACCTCGCACGCGTTTCTGAGAAAAAGGGCTTTGACAGACAGACAGACGGATTACAAAGTGATACTATAAGGGTTCCATTTTTTCCTTTTGAATTACGGAACCTTAAAAATAAAGCGATATTGTGACTAGCTGAACCCCCGGTGTTAACACGGTACAACAACATCAGCGGGTAACATAGAGGGACAAAGTTAGTCCAAAAAAAGTAGCCTAAGTAACTCTTTATAGCTATCTGCCAGTGAAAAGCCCATCAAAATCGGTCTAGCCGTTCCAGAGACTAGCCGGAAGAAACAGACGGACAAACAGCTAAAATTGAAAAAAAAATCGTATATACCGTGTAAATATACATATAAATGTAGTAACAAACAAACCTTGTGCTCACAATAACATAAAAAAACAAAAAAAAACAAAGAAAATATATCCTATTTGGTGCAGTAGATCGACAGCTATGCACGTGTGGAGAAACGGGTGTGATGTCCCTCCAACACAAAGGGAGGATCCTTCAACCAGGCGAAGTGATGAAGGGCAACGGCTCAACGTTTGGTGTTGGGATGTTGCATATATGATAAGCGGCGCGAGAACTTCTACTGCGCGACGCAGGATTGTTAGTTTCTTCGTGTAGTACATTACTTCGTAGTTCAATGTTTCTGCGGCAGGTGGCGCTGTAGAATGTTGTGCTTTATATGGAAGTCTCCACACGCGTACGTACATTTTTGTGATTCATTTTATTTATATGTATAGATGTATAGATATGCTTTGAGTCAAAAGTGCAAAACCGGTATTTGTGAGCAAAACGAAAAGGCACAATTTCATTTGCCAGTCTACTCTTAACCGTATTATATTTATGAAGTTTAGAGGATGCAGAATTTTACTAATTGTATTAATATTTTTATACATAATTACTCTGATTCTTCTTTGAGGACTTTTCACTGACGATTTGTGTATAAAAGAAAACATTATATTATTACTGCAGTTTCTAAAAGTGATAATATAGTCAATAGTACATAGTAGATAATTATTTAGCTATTTAAAAACTTCTTATAGAAATATCCAAATTCTTTAACATTAAAGTTGGGCTACTTGATTTTGTAACACCAAATATTCATACCTTATATTTTAGTATAGAGTTCCATCCAGTTCCAGGACAAGGCAAAGCGACAACATCATAGTAGAGTAGATAGTCAATGAAAACTAATCTAAAACAACTTGTGTTGTTGCTCTTCAACAAACAAATTTTAAGCAACAAACTGTCCCGCCACGTCTTTTGCCATCCGGTTTGCGTGTACACCATATGCATATCATGAATATTTTGAATGTAAAACGGCTCAGCGACGCTCTTTTGTAGCAAACCCACAACGTATCACGTGCACTTGCAACTTAATCGTGTAAATATCTTATATGACAAGGAACTCTAATGACTGTCGTTATTTGATCTATAAAGTGACACAACTAATGTGTAGATTCGATGGTTTTGTAATTATTGTTACTTGAAATATATCGCATGTCCCCAGAGACACGTACACTTTATCCTTAGATATTCCTTAGGGAATATACTATGTTCAATAATAGGAAATACTAACATAGCTAACTCCCATAGTGCAAAATTCAGGTGAGATAAAATTTCTACTGGACATGCTGAAGAGTCCTGTCCTGTACTAGCTACTTTAGACGAGATTCCCAATGCATGTGACTCCAAAAAGAGTTTGCAATAAGCTATTTTTTCAAAACAATTTGCTGAGATGAATTTATTGTAGGTGTGATTTTATGCCTTTTGTAAATATCAAAGTTCCTTGAGTGATTCTTGGGCTGTAGGCTAACATTAGTTTAATAACTGATTTACATAGTTGACTTTTTATTACCTAAATAGATTATCGAGAAGAAAATATAAATTATAGTATAAAATTAACTGATGTAGATTCGATATTTTTATTATTGACAATCTGCTTCTTTATTTAATACATAAAATTCTCGTGTCACCGTGTTTGTTACCAAACTCCTCCAAAACGGATGAACCATTTTATGAAATTTTGTGTGCTTATCGGATAGTCTGAGATTCAGCCAACATCTATTTTTTATACCCCTAAATGATAAGGGTACCCCTAAATATTTTTTTTATTTTTTTATTTAAGTCAAAACAACGTCTACCGTGTCAGCTATAGTATACATATAAAAACTCGATCAACTCAATCACTTTTCTTTTTACTTTCGTTAAAGCACAAGAAAGGTTGTTATGAAGAGAATAACTTGGTATATATGAATCTACTAAAGAGACTTTACTCTACACTGATGGAAATCATGATCAGAATCCAGGAGTAGAAGTCGCTATACACATTGTGATACAGATAGTGTAACCATGCAGCAGCGTATTAAAATGATTCTACATCACTGGGCTTCCGACACTGACCAATGAAACATAACAGAACGTATTCTATCATTTTAGGTTGGCCTTCTGAGGTAGTCTTGCCTCAAACGAGCCGGCCTTCTAAAAATTTCTAGGATACTTTTTAACAACAATGTTCATTTTTCATGCTGTCTAGTACCCATAATACAAGCTCCGCTTAGTTCGGGACTAGATGGCGTTGTGTATTAGATGTCTGAAATATTTATTTATTTAATTTAAACCATATGCTACTTACGGTACAACATGGCTAATTACATGAAATCTTCTTTACTACTCCAAGAATATTGAAGATAGCATCAACTAAAATTGTTTGGTCTTCCAAGCTTTACAACATTATAACAAGGATAAGATCAGAATCAATCCAACAGTTAAATCTTCAACGCTACTTTATTGACTTTATCCGAGTTGTACATTTACTAGGTGGTCTGTTCGGAGTTCTTAATTACTGAATGTAAATTAAGGCTTTTGAACTGCAGGAGGGTGAGCAGCGATGTAGGCAAGACTGCGTGCGATGGCTTCAGGGATCGGTGGAGGGACGGGGAGATGGCTACCCTGTTAATTAAAAACATTGTTATAGAAATACCCACGAAGTTTTCGATTTTGAAAATGGATATTGATATTGACTACATTGCTTAACAGTAATCAAGAAACTTGAAAGTATTGGCAAAATATTTTTAACCGACTTCAAATAAGGAGGAGGTTATCAATTTGACTGTTCGCTTTTTTTATAATTGTTACCTCATAATTTTCGACTGGGTGAACCGATTTTGATGATTCTTTTTTTGTTTGAAAGCTGATGTTTGCTGATGTNCCTCTGTGGTATCATTTCAGTTCAGTTCAGTTCTCAAGAACTGGACAAAACTGAAGTCGGTTTTTTTTATTAAAATTTTTAATTGTTTTGTTTGTGGTTTGCCAAAGAACGGTAACTGTTATTATTATTATTACTGTATATTATTTTCAAAGGATGTGGAAGTCAGATTACGATAGTTTTTACCATTTACGATTTTAAAATAGAAAGCATTGATGGGCGGAGAAATTTAATTACGAGATTTCTTGGCAGATTGATTTTTGTATTATAAAATTGAAAATATTGGCTACTTGCCTGGGGCTTAAAGCCTTCTTCATCAGCGGTGTAGGAAACCTCGAAAGAAGTTCCCTCAGGAGATACATATTTGTACGCGCCTTGGACAACCTGACTCGGGTTTGGCTGTCGAGTTAGAAAAGTTATAATATTGCATTTCATATTATAGAATAAAATATATCCATGTTAAACTAATGAACTGAACTAATGATAGAAAATATAAGAGATTCCTAAGTATGCATGACTGTATCTTTACGTTTACTTGTTATCCTCAATTGCCTACATAATTTTCTGTTAAGCTCGCCTTTGTTCATAATACTACCACCTTGTACATTATGTATTTATATGTTCAGTGTGTACAATAAAGAAGGATACAAATACAAAGAAATTTTAACTTATCCATGTAACCAATACAATAAAATAAGAAATTTCATGTATCTAGTCAATTCACATTTCTCTTCGATTCACCTACTTTCATTCTCCTATTGGCGTTATACTATAATTTTTTCTTCGTCTGTATTTCTGGTTCCAAATGAGATACAAGCCCTGTTTTAGTCTTATAATAGTCATTAGAATGAGCACCTTTATTTAAGCTTTTGCGCACTTTAAATATTTTCGTAGGAGCTAGCTATTTACTTTCAATCAATCCGTATTTTTAACTTGCGAGTACTTTTTATGCTTTTCTTATGTAACTTAAGTGAGAATAAATATTTATTCAACGCCGGTAGGTACTTTTTCTTGCTACATATTCCTTCGATATGCCTGAATTGGATGCATGTTTTAAATCTACATGGCAATTTGCTAATGCGAAGCATTTAACTCCAACAATAATAATCTCTAACATCGTCATCTTCTTCCTTTTTCCAAGCTGAAGATGAGTCGATGCTATGTCCATCATTGCAACGGGTTTAGTTTTTTATACTATCAGTCACCTAGTTAAAGACAATAATTTGTAACAATTTAAACCTTTTTAGATGGAACAAACGAAAATATGTCTTAAAACAAGACAGGTGAACTAAAAGTAAGAAATATCGTGAGTCTCAGACGGAACATTGATTTAAGATGGCAGAGGCTGAAATATAGTCATTCTGTTGTTGTAGAGGTTACTAAAACATGACAATTAACTTAGATTCTGACTGAGTCTAGCTAGTAATCAATGTTCAATAAGAATTAGATTCACTCACAGATTTAGGGTCTTTCAGAACACCTTGAGCTTGAGCAACAATACCGTTACCGGTTTCGTATGAGTATTGGTAAGAACCATCGGAGCCGATATCATAGCTGGACTTGACGATGGGAGCGTAGTCATCGTTTATATGTTTAACATCAGCGGCTACACAAGCCAGGGCTATGGCTAAAACAACGAAGAATTTCTGAAACGAAAAAGTTTACTCTAATTCTAAATTCACTTCACATTAATGTCGATAGTACTTTATCTCATCATCAAATTGTAAGTCCATTATCTCAGCGAGGCATTATAATTATTATTCACTATTAATTTGTAATTTAAGTGCTGATTCTTATATAGATCAATAAATGTTATCACTACAAAACATTAAATGCAAAAAAAATATATAATATATATTAAAATCGATCTCACCATCATGATAGTAGATGTCGACTTTGGTTCCAATGTGACTGAAATATGTTACCGACCTGTTTATATAGCAACTGACCTGAATGTTAATGTGGAAGTTTTGTTCTTTTTAGTACATCGGTTCGTCAAAGATTATAAGTTATGATTCAGATTATGTAAAGATGCAACTCTCGATGCATATTTTCTGACGCCGAGTTTATGCATAATGGAATATAAATGTTTAAAACGTCGTTTACCGGTAACCGTTTAAAGTTAGACCTTTGTGATATTGCTTTACTTCTATTAGGAACTGATTCTAGGTAATTTCAACAAAATTTTGGTGAAAAATCTTAACTTATTTAATAACAAAGCGGCAATTTGAGGCAAAATACTCTACATGAAGCTTAGATTAATACATAATAAAAGCTTACTAATCAAAACCACGTTAGTACCTATTACTTAACGTCACACATGACACTTGAGCTCTTAAGAATCAAGGATTCATTTTAGACTTGTATTCATTTTAGATTAATATTCCACACTGAACTTTAAATTAAATTTAATCTAATATAATTTAATCTTACCATTATATTAAAAAAATAATGTCAAAGATAATACAATAATGACCTTTGACCCTGAACATTTAGAACAGGCGCTGGAACATGTTCAGAAAGTACTCAAAAGTAACAGCTACTAAGTGAATGGAGGACAAAAGCAACCGAAAATAAGACGCAAGTATCCAGAATTGAAGAGGCAATCAGCCTATATGCCTTATCTCAATTGAGTTACGGATAAGATTGGATCCGTGTTAAATGAATATTCCATTTCGATAGTTTAGACACCATATAATAATTATTTTCACGATAATTAACGCGATCACTTATTTAAAAGTATTAATTACCTCTGATTTGCCTGACATTTCGAGCAGGTTGAACTGGCCGCAACAATATGAAGACAAATAAACTCTATTCTTACCAATTACATTACACATAAGGCTGGCGAACATTTAACATCCCTAGAAAACATTGCGTCACATGTGTTCCATTCTCTTAAGAAATATACTGTTATGAGTTTATGTCATGTGTGTCATGTAGACAATTCTTCTGAGTCTGGCTATACTTTCCATATATTTTTTTTTTAACAATTTCAACTAAACTTTATTTTACCAGGCCGCTGCTTAAATTATTGACCATTCATACGGAACATCATTAGACGTTAGGTACAATTGTTGAATTTTGTTTAAGAAACAACTACATCACTTGCATAATCATTGCTCTTTGCTGCATATTGCTTTGAAAGACCAAAGTGATATTATTAGAATTGGTGATATTTAATCTAATTTATGCTGCGCAAGTAGCAGGCTCTTGATTACAATTCAAGGTCAAGTTTCTTATACCAAAAATATGACATTTTTGTTTGTAGTCGAAAGAAATTATAATCAGATAATATTGCAACGCCCATAAAATATGGTATTTTTTTAAATTTTGAAACTATTAAATTAATAATAAACATTCCTATGAATTTTGGTTGGAACAGTATTTTAGTGCAAGAGGTTTCTCCATTAAGAGAGGTTCTACTACTCATGATCGTCGGCGTCAGATGCCTATGGTTAGTTACCTGTAACTTAATATATACAAATATGGTATTGTATGAATGTGATATGGCATGTATGAATTTGAAAGTATACTCATAAAGGTCATCTAAGGTAGACAGGAATGTATAAATTTCTGAGATTTTCGAATAATGTTTCCTGAATAGTTACGAGGTAAGTTACAAATGTAAATGCTATTGATTAAGATAAACCAGCTTTACTATTGTACACATTGTGTTATTTGTGTGAAATATACTTTCTGGGAACTTTTTATGCATCTCGCTCAACTTAGTTTAAAAGGAGTTCAAACGTAATATAAGCTTTATAAAACAAGTTCCGCATTAAATTTGATACTTTCAAAATGAGTTTCCCGTTTTAAAAGAAGACTTTAATCTTAAATTATTAGGTCCTTACTTTATTTATAAGGTAACAAGTTTTTTTGTTTCAGGTCAAGGAATTGTACGTCCAATGAAAATAGACTAAATTATTTTAAGCTTACTGAACTAAAGTCACGCCGAACCATCTCTGAAAATTGTTATTTTGTTTTTTGTATTCTCGTTATGAGATAATTAAATAAATAACACGTTGACCTTTAAGATTCATATTTAATTTTTTTATCAAACTATATACAGAATTACAAATTACAGACAGCAAAGAGGTTTTGACTACTTAAGCAACTCTATTTAAGAATGTTCTTGTATGTGTGTGTAACTTGTTCAGATGTGCATAAAATATTTAAAACTACCAATGTATATAAAATATGCATTAAACGGCTGGTATTTACTTTACCTACGTCTAGCAGTGTAGTCAGTGTACGTCATCGGGCTGATCTCAACCAAAAACCATTCCAGTCGTCATCTAATATAATCGAAGAAATTGCAATATTATCCATGGAAATTGGTATCGGCTGTCAAGCAATTAAAGCAATCCGCTGGCACGGTGTTATGGGTAATAGTGAACATCTTGCGCTAATGTCCACACTACACCTGATGATGCAATACAACAAGACTTTATCTATTCCCTAGTACTGATATTATAAACAGGAAAGATTCAATCGTTTGTTTGTTTCATTTGAATAAGTTTCAAAACTACTGAACCGATATCAAAAATTCTTTCACTTTTAAAAAGCTAAATCTTCCCCAAGTAACATAGGGTATATTACATTTGCAAAAAGTTAGGGATCCGTATGAAAACTTCGAGACTTGATTAACTATTCTAAGCTTGGAAAGTTTGCTAAGAGGGTGTTAAAATTTATAAAAAATTAAATATTACGTAAATACGAAAGTATACCCATGCGAAGCCAGGGCGGGCTGCTAGTAACTTATATGTTTATTGCGTAGTGTGTAAATAAAATTTCTATGATATAAAGTTTTTTTTAAACCATTGCTCAACCTGTATACTAATGTATCCACACAATCATAATAATATATGTTAATTATTACTATTTATATTCTATGGCTTGACTGTAAAGGCGACAAGGCATGTAGTGCTACTTCGGGCAGTTTTTGTTATAAGCTTTTTTTATGACATAGGAGGCAAACGAGCAGACGTATCGCCTGATGATAAGCGATTACCGCCGTCCATAGACATCTGCAACACCAGAGGCGTCACAAGTGCGTTGCCGGCCTTTTAAGAAGGAGTACGCTCTTTTCTTGAAGGATTGAAGGTCATATTGGTCCGGGAATACCGCAGGCGATAGTTCATTCCACAGTTTTCTTGTGCGAGGCAGAAAGTTCCTTGAAAAGCGCACAGTTGTGGACTGCCAACCATCTAGATGATGAGGATGAAATTTCTGTCGCGAAGAACGACGTCGGAAAGAGGCGGCAGGAATCAGTCCAAACAATTCCTCGGAGCACTCCCCATGGTAAATGCGGTAGAAGATGAACACTATAGGAACTGTAATGGATGTGACGTCAGCCAAAACGATCCCAAAGCCGAGCTGCCATGTTGACACTCCCCTACCCTGCCTGCCAAGCCAAACGCCCGCCCGCCAGCCAGCCAGTAGTGGGGATGTGTCTATATAAGCCAAATGCCGAGCGATTATTGTAATCTTTATCGTGTGATGAAAAGACATTATCGAAACTCTGCCCGTCTTATACTTCGTCTGTTTCACTCAAAAGTGGGTTTAAATGAAACGACGCCACGTGTCTAGACCGCGCCCACAACACGAAAACGCCGAATCCGAAGATGAGGAACATGATCTTGGCAGTTAGCAATGGCATGGCATAATTTGAATATTCGCCCTACAGCGCGAGTGCAACCGATGCCGTCGAAGAAAATGACAGATTCGTGGTGATCATGGTACAAGAAGAAAGACTTCCGCCGGGTTCCTCTATTATTTAAGTACGTGTGATGGGGAGTAGGCTGGACAATGACGTGGTGACGCCTCCGCGATGATACGACCTACACGGCGTTACCTACTCTCTGCCTGCAACTCTGCTTCACGGTGGAGTAGGATACATCAAGGTTGTCAACACGAGATGATCATATTCCAAATAATCTAGAACGTCATCATTTGACAGCGATTGGATGTTGTTGGTTGCTACATAAAAATGTTTGTGGCAGTTAGTCAACTCCCAATGATTTTTTCGCTCCCCTACCCTGTTTCATCTGGTCACTGCTTAAACCAGTGTTTTCCAAAGCGCTGGAAAGTCAGAGTCGATTATTTCGTTTGTTAGTCATTTAAAGTTAGGAAGGAATTATATATTTATCACAACGAGAGCAACAACGGGTTGGTGATCGCAGTACCACAGCCGGTGATAATGATTTCCGTTGCCACCTGCAGGTGTTCTCTATCTTCAGTCGTTCTCCTCGTCGTGGGGTTCACTCGATGAAAGGCTGACAGGCTGCTTCCCTCTGCCAGGGCAAAGTACTTATTTAATGGCGGCGTTAACTCGCCATGTCACAAGGTCGTCAATGGATACTATGCGAGGTTTAGTGTAGGTATTTGTGCCACCAAATGCCCCACCCGCATCCTGATAACCATGCCGCTTATATCTAGTCTGCTTATTCAGTTTTAACCTTATTCACAGCTATCCTATGTACTATAGGAATATTTCACTATCCGACACTTGTGGACCCGGTAGTTAGTTGAGGCTTGCCACTTGGCTTGACACTGCCTGACTAGCTACATATTTGAAACAAATGAATTTATCTTAAAGATATTTTTTATAAGAAACAAATAATTGAAATCAATTCAATTGTTTGCATTCAATACATACTTTACACTGCCTTTACCTGTATTTCTCTATGTTTATGAATTTAATCTAAAAGAGATAAAAAAATAACAAAAATAAATGGTAATTTAAAAAGTGAAAACGCTACACAAAAATCAATTTTAAAAAACAATGAATAAATTATTCACATTCATAAAAATTTTCTATTATATAACCTTACTTATTATATATATAATAAGTCATTCGCCTCTGTGGCGCAGTGGTAGTGTATGTGACTGAGTCGGACCAAATGTATGTAATTACGAAAAAAAAGGTAATATGTATATATGTCAGTTGTCTAGTACTAGTACCCATAGTACAAGCTCTTCTTAGTTTGGGACTAGATGGCGTTGTGTTAAAATATCTGAATATATATATGAAGTAAAGTTATATAGTATAGGTATCTATATGTATGTATGTATTTATACATAAATATCATATGTGTGTACTAATATGCATAATGTATTCTACTGTAGGTATATATTCAATGTCCATAATCACTATAATTACTTTTTCATTTTTTATTATATTCGTTTCTCTTAGGTACGCATTTCTATGCAATTAAATTTCTCCACTATTCTCTATTTACTGAGGGTTTGCTGGCAGTAAACTCAATTTTGGGTTAAGCACGCCTTTTGTACATGACACTTCCTTATATTTCTTTCATACTATTTTAAATGTGTACAATAAAGAATAAATACAAATACAAGTAAAAAAAGACTGTGTTTTGAAATGTTGTGAATTATTATTGCACGCGGTCTTTGTGTTGGCAGGTTCTTTTTACAGCATACGTTATAGATAAATGTCATATTGTTAAGTCAGATATTTGCACACACACGTCAAAATTAAAAATAATGAATCAATTCAGCAATAGATAGTTAGGTGTGCATTAAAGACCCTTTAATGCATATCTAATCTCGCAGCTTGTTATCATCAGAGAGTTTTTTTTTAACATAACTCAGATGGCTATTTATAGGAACGTTGTATTTCTTCATAATTTTAAAATCAATCCGTACACTTTAAGACACTAACACATCGTAATGCACCATATGCATTGCAGACATGTATCCAAAAACGTGTTTCATTGTATCTTAAACGCATAAATTTTAATTAGTTTTTCATTTTTAGTAGCATGTGTGAACTAGAAGAAATATAATTTTAAAATAATTATTGTTTTCTTGAAAAGACATTACATAGTTTTATCAATTTTCAATTAAATTTGATATGACCTACTATGTACGACTTGTTGAGTCAGTACACATGTATAAGTGACTTACATTTCATGACCTGAAACATTGATAGTTATCTGCTAAACATTTATGGATTGAAACTTTGTTTTTACGAGGAAGGAACTCAGTATTACAGGGACTATTGAAATAAAAATAATATTAAGATTACCGTTTTTACATTATTTATTATCTAATTAACAAAACAATAACAATAATACAATATAGTTCCTAAAGTGCCTGCATTTTGCGGAGATATCATTTGCGAGTACATATGTACCTCGTACATTGTTGGTCATTATTTACTACTCTCGCTGCGGTGAGCTGCGATGTACGCGATAGCCTTCGCGATGTATTCAGGGACGGGGACTGGGGCAGGGGTTGTGGGAAGATGAGCGCCCTGTGGACAAAAAATAGTTTTAGTATTACCATTCGAACGTCGCGTTTCATTGGTGAGTGTGAGACTATAGGCCGTAGCCATAGTTTGGGTCACCATGCTGCATTGTGGAATTGTCAGCGTTCGCAATGTGTATGGTGCCACTACTCTTGGATTCCGCTCATGATTTTCATCAGGCAGAGTGGAGTATACAAAAAAAATCCTGGACCTCAGAAACCAAAACTGTTGAAGATAACATAATCGGAATGCAAACACCTACTATTTCTATTAAATTTAAAATAATATCTCTTGTACAATAACTGTTTTCATACTTCAAAAAAAAACTTTATACGTAAGAGAGAGTTGAAAGTCGGTTTGTTTGTTTTTTAATCCTTTGTATAGCAAGAAATGATCAATTTAACTTACAAACATTTTCAATATTAATGTTTTATAGAAGCATAAAAATAATGCATCAGTCATCTTCTGTCTCTATTATGAATGTTAGTGTTATAATAAACCTGTTATGTCTTACAACGTTGCTATGAAAATATAAGTAATTTCACCTGGGGCCTATATCCATTCTCATCGGCGACGTAGTCTATTTTGTATACGTTTCCATCAGGGGATTGGTATGCGGTGGATCCAGAAACTTCAAAAGCTATCTCATCCTGAAACAAAATCATCATCACATATCATGCAATTGTTATCATCAATCATCATTAACAACCCATAATGACCCACTGCTGGGCCCGGGTCTCCTCTCGGGAGAGGGTTAAGGCCATACGTCTCCACGCTGGCCAAGCGCAGGTTGAGGACTGGCAAGAATACGTTTTGGCTACGTTTCTATATACGTCCGAATCACGGAAACGCTCATGATAACATGCCACAAGCGGTCACCCATATAGGTACTGACCGCACCGTCGATGCTTACCTTCGGTAATTGTTTATATCACCGAGTGCAACTGGACTATGAGCGCCTCAATTGTTATCGTTTATCTACAAAATATTCTACATAAGACCTTCTTAGGCTAGTTCCTCACATACGCGTACCACTGTAATTCTTGTACAATTGGATCAACAGCAGTGACCCACGAACACGAGTTATGACAGTTGGGAAGTCCCAGGAAAATTTAAGCTGTCTCCGAACTCTAAAAATTGATGAAGTTTGAATGGCGAACGTTGTAAATCCTACTCATATTTTAAATGCGAAAGTTTTTAGGATGGATATTTGTTGCTCTGTCACACGAAAATTACTAAGCGATTTAGATGAAACTTTACAGTATTTTAACTTAACCATCAGAATCACGCATAGACTACCAATCACCGCAATAACTAAGATATATGAGGGTGGAGCCGAGGGTAATGGCTAGTTTATATTTAATATCAGCTTAATTGTAAATTCCTGAACAAAGTACCTAAAATTGTCATGCAATAAAACTTAAGGTAAATATCCAGGTGGAGTGAAGATGATGATATACGAAAGAAAGCTATATACAAAAGATCAAGCTATGTGGCATTGGAGGGGCTTATGTTCAGTAGTGGACACTGATAGGCTGATGATGATGATGATGGTGAATCAATTTAGTAAAGAGAAACCGTTAACGAATCCTATAAATATCAAGTGCCATTTAAATAAATAAACATAGCTAGTAAAGTTGAGGAACATAAATTATGTTGGTTAAAATAGTGTGCTTACCTTTCCAAAAGCTTTAACTTTTGCCTGGGCCGATCCCTGGATACCGTTACTGGTTTCATAAGCATACCTATAGCCACCAGAGGGTTCCGGTTCGAAAACATTTTTCAACACCTGGGCTTCTTCGTCGCTAACTGCGTACGCGCACGCAACGATGCAAAGAATGACTATTGCGGTTTTCTAATTTAAAGAAGACTCATTTTAAGACAACAATAAAAAGAGGAAATATTGAAACAGAAACAATTAAATTATAACCTCGTGGAAAGAGACAATAAGGTTCTTCTTTAATTAATAGAGTTGATTATATAATAAACTCCATTAACGTTTTGATTAATACTGAAAGTATTTTTGACAAATTTACGTGGTGAAGAGAAAGTAAGTTAAACTAACAAGTACTGTAAAACCATGTGAAAAATTTTACTTTTATTAGTATTTTATTCGTTGTTATATATATATTATAGCATAATAAAAATTAGAAATTGTCACAGTCCATCTCACTTTTCTCAACTGATTTAGCTAAGTTCTGCTATATACAGTAACCATATGCAAAAAGGCACTATTCATCCGGGGAGATGAATCACCTCTCACTTAAAATAATGCAATCACCAACGAAATCGGTGAATTCTATCTGTAATCAATATGAACACAGGTTTTGGCACTTATCAATAAATTATTGGACAACTTTTCTTTCATTTGTAAATATCTATTAGCTATTAACAAAATTATTATTAGACACATTTACCACACTAACTTTACTACTGCACTTACCATTTTGTGTTGCTGATACGACTTACAAGACCAATCTAATGATATCTCTAAATCGTGTGTGTCTTTTATAGTCATGCCAGGATGATATCACGTATATACCGACATCTCAACAAACAGGAAAGTTCTACATTGTTTCTTCTAAATTATTTCAAACTTAAGGTTGAAGTTCATCTACATCTAATTTTATTCAGTGATAAAGGTGTATATCATACACTTCTGAAACCTGTTCGATCAAAAAAAAAGCCTAACAGTGGCAAGCGACAAGATTATTAAGAATACAAATTAAAATATCCATACTAAACACATAGATAGCATAGCTTATCAAGAAATTTTCTGCCTCGTATAACAAAACTGTGGAATGAACAGTCGCCTGGGATATTCCCTGACCAATACGATCTTCAAACCTTGAATAAAAGAGCGTAATCCTTCTTCAAAGGCCGGCAACGCACTTGTGACGCCCCTTGTGCTGCGGGTGTCCATGGGTGGCGGTAATCACTTACCATCGTTACGTCTGCTCGTTTGCCGTCTATATCATACAAAAATGCTATTTTAGCCAGATCAGGAGCCACTCATAACTTAGACTATAAATTACAAGGCAGACTTGGGAAACAGAGGTTTATAGGCTGTGTAAAGTCGTGTATTAAAATATAAAGTGTTAACAAAAAGCTTTATAATTATGCCATTATATGTAGAATAGACTCAACATTTACCATGCGCCTGTTTCTCTTGTCAGTATCCTTAGTTCCCTAGTCTAACAGTAGAGGTTATGACATTTTGAATTTAATTGATCACCAAAAAATGGACATATAATAGGTCTTCAACTGCGACATTACTATTTAATCATATCTTTCAATGGTAACCCAAACTCATACCCATACATTATATTACTAGGTACTATTTATATATTCTTACACCATTAAAACATCTTATATTTGAATTTACATATACATATATGCAACCCAGAGCTTATTTAAACTAGACTCGTCTTCATTACTATTCCAATCGCAAGCAAATGTCGAGATAGACAAACAAAAGTTAACATTCCGCACCTCAAACACGCTTAAATTATACAACACCTATAGAGATTTTAGATCTAGGACAAAATATATTAAAATATCTGAGAATTAACTTTATGTGATTAGCAAGGTGCGACCTAGTGATACAAAATATCTGACACATAGGAGCTCTATTGTGTTGTACACTCACACTGTATGATTGCATTCATGATGAGTCAAGACTAACAAATGTTTATTGAACAAGAATCAACCTTTTTAGGCGTTCTAAGGTTTTTTCTTTCACCACGAATATTCCATATGATAATTATTTTTGTAAAAGTAGACTTTACAGCTGAAAGGCACCAGTATTTTTTAAGACTCACTTTGGGCAGAAATGCCACAAAAGCCACAAAGGAGACCTTTTTCTGGGATGGCCTTCCGAAGAAATTTTAAATATTCCGAATTCATAGTTGTATGCCGGCCTGTCCATTCTAGATTCTACATTTCTACATTCAACATTCGATAGCATACGGGCAGCCTCCGTTTTACTTGATCGGTATTAAAATAACATTGCTATTTTTTGCTTTTTTCTTACGTAGTAGGTGGCTAACGAGAAGACGTATCGCCTGATGATAAGCGATTACCGCCGCCCACGGACATCCGCAACATCAGAGGCGTCACAAGTGCGTTGTCAGCTATTTAAGAAGGATCACGCTCTTTTCTTGAAGGCTTGAAGGTTGTATTGGTCCAGGAATACCGCAGGCACCAATTCATTCCACAGTTTCGTTGTGCGAAAAGAAAGAAAGAAAAAAAGTTTCTGGTAAAGCGCGCAGTTGTGGATTAAGTGATGGGGATGAAACTCCTGTCGCGGAGGACGATGGTGGAAAGAGGCACCAGGGATCACTCCGTACAAAGCTGTTGATACTTACTTATTGATTTTACGATTAGCAGAAATAAATGAAGAGCTTATACAATGTAATGCAAATAGACAAATAGTTGACTTCACACACAATACTGAAACCCTGTTTTGCGACTTTCTCACCCCTAAGGTCTAAACTTAATGTGGACTCAAAACATGCAAGTTTCATGAAATCCCTTAAATATTTTTGGCGTAATATTGCCAAGATATAGACCACATGCGAAAAACTAAGAACAAATACTATTTTAACTTCAGTAATATATAATGGTGACTTCCAAAAAATATGTCTTAAGTACAGGCACGTATATATTATAACTTACTAAAGGTTTCGTTTTAAGGTTAAGAACTTATGAATTTGTTCCACACCATTAAGAAATGTTTTGCTACAGCTTGCGGCTAAATTTTGTAACAAACCTAATACGCATGCGTATTAGATTGCAGTGATATCAAACCAACACATATCGTCCCACGTAAAAATTACCTACTACCTAATCTAGGTTACCGAGATGACATATAAATGGCTATTGAGTGGATTATTTCTACAATTTGAACCTTAAATTATTTTGATTTTCATAATTTTAGAATGTGCTTTTCTTGTTATATCACTTATTTTTATTTGAAATAGGGTACGTGCAAAACCGAACTACAAGTCATTCTTAATAAGGGTCGATTTAATATTACAATTATTACTGTGGAAAACAAAACCCATGGTACAATATACGTATTATAATAATATTAAGTAGATTTACATATATCAACATAAATTTTCGGACTTTAAAAAAGAAAGGCCATGAGTGACAATACAGTATATCTGTGGCGTCTGTTTGTGACGATCTATGTTCGTTTTTAAACTGTAGTTTCGACTTAACTAACAAAAATGTCATTTAGTGTCAATGTAGAGTGTAGTGTAGAATAAACGATTTGGAAATTGAATTATTATAAAATACATTAAAAATCTATTTCAATGTAAATTAGGTATACAAATGAACAAATGCGATAGCCAAGGACACCAATGCTGTACGGAGATTAACAAAACTATTTCAAACAAGCAGAGGCTGTCCTCGTTTGCATTGATGATTGATGTTCTTAACGTCACACGTGCAATAAATAAACTCTGATCGATGAATATGATGATCGCTCGATGAATGCGTGTCCAGGAACAATAGCTTAGTTTGAGAATTGAAATATGATTCTGATGTCTTCCTAACCGATTTCGTCCACGGCAGCCTGTCTCAAGCACAAGTGTGTGCGCAAACACTCTCTGTTCCCTCACTCTCATAATTCAACAGGACGGTTAGCCGACATGACCAGGGAGACATCAGGCGCAGGGCCGACCGCTTCACGTACTCTTCAAGGCACGGGGGCTAAGGTCCCAACTTCCTAACACCGAACGGTTATGAAGCATCTCTTCAATTAGAAAAACTCAATAACACTTTTGGGCCCACTCCAAATTTAAGCCAGAGACTCGTGATCAGCAGTAGTATACGCCAACCGCTAGAACCGCCAACGACGCTGAATGCGATAACTACTACTATGGTCCAACATTTTATACACATGTAAAATAAATGAATGGAAACTAGTGCTTATTAAGAATTGGTTACTTAAAAAAGTAAATTCGAGGTGTAGATCAAACTATGGCAAATTATTATTATATATTTAAAACAGAAGTAAATTGTAGTTCCAGTCAGTTTACACAAACATTTAAATTTCAGATTAAGAAATTCATTGTCGATTAATTTATGTAAATTCTAATACCACAATTGAGGTTATATATTTTCTATTAAACACTTTCAGAAGCTAATAAGTGACTAATATTGTTAATCGGTAATTTTATTTAAATACTAGATGACTCACGCAACCTTGTATGCGTCTCCGTTAATGTAATGTTATAATAGAATGAACCAAGTTTACTATAAAAAAGATTATAGTAAGCCAATGTTTATAGGTAGACATATGCTGTCGCAGATTTCTTTCGAATTTTCAAAGAAGAAAAATTGTTCTACACATTTTTTTATGAAACTTTAACCGTTTACACAGCGTACGCGATGGAAGCTCTCAAAAGATTACCCGTTTTTACAATACTTTTCATTAATACTCCACTCTTTTTGGTAATAGCGTCATGATAGCCTTCCTCGATGGCTAGATAACGATGAAATATTTTTTCAAGTCGGACCAGTAATTCCTAAGATTCAACCAAACATGCAAACAAACTCTTCAGCTTTATAATGCTATGTAATAGGTATGTATGCCATATAAAGCAGTTTTATATAACTATCTCCAGTTTATACTTGATGTAAATTATTAAAGGTAGTCTGAAATTACTTCAACAATTGTTTTAATTCTCAAGTCTTTTGTCAAATAAATAAAATAAAAAGGCCCTTTATTTCTTGCATTATTCAGCTTATGTTATTTGTAATGATTTAACCTAATATTTATTTTCCTATTCTACTAAATGTACTACGATATATGTAAAAAAATAAAATATAAAAGATATAAAAAACATACCGATAATACACATAGAAAATCTTACGGCTACAGTTTTCTTTTTATTTGCAATAACCATTTATTTAACCAGTTATCTGTCCTGCAAGAACCCCTGGTTGGGTAAAGGACTCCTCCAAAGACACCCATTTTCCCGGTCATGTGCTATTTGGCTCCAGTTTGGACCAGCGATTTTTACTACGTCGTCTTCCCATCGAGACAATGGTCTTTTTCTGCTTCTTTTTCCATGTGGTTATCTCTTGTTATTTTTTGAGTCCACCTATGACCTGTAAGCCTTGTAACGTGACCCGCCTATTTCCATTTTAATTTTTGTGCATATTCTATGGCATTGGTGGGTTTTGTTATAGTTCTTATTCTTGTGTGTCGTATCTTGTCTTGTTTCTTTATTCTGAGCATACTGCGCTTCATTCCTCGTTGACAGGTGGTGATCTTGTGCTTGGCTTTGGTCGTAAGAGGCTGGAGTTCATGATTTTAGTTTTGGAAACATACAGGCATGTCGTAAATTTATTGGAACCCCAGTACTTATTCCAAGTTTTTTGTACTCTTCTTTCAACTTCTTTGTTGTTGTTTCTTTATTAAAATTTATTGTCTTACCCAACTATATGTATATATCTGTATATTCCTTTAGCTTTCCATTTATTTTTATAAGTATTTTACAGCTGTTTTTTTATTGTCGTAGTCTTAGTGTGATTGATTTCTTTCTAGTCCTACACTAGCTGCTTTTAAAGATTCCATCCATTGCCGCTGTGAGTTTGACTCGGGTAGAATCACTATGTCATCAGCGAATCTTAAATGAGTCTAGGTTTCAATCTAGTCTTTTGATAATGACTCCAAGTACCTGGGTCATCTTGTCTCACGCCTCTCATTATAGGGAAGCTTGAGCTCAATATTTCCGACTTAATACTAGCTTAGCCGTTATTATATATGCTTTTGATGGTATCTATATATACCGCGTTGACTCCTTGCTCTTTCACACTTTCCCATATGCTGTCATGTGTTATTGTATCAAATGCTTTTTGACAATGAATAAATTCGAGGTTATAGGGTTTTCATCGTTCTTAATAATCAACTCTTGTGTGTCTATAAATAAATAAGTAATTAATAAATAAATAAATAATTAATAAATAAATATTTCGGACATTATAACACACAACACAGAACTAAGCAGAGCTTGTACTAAACAATTGATATTAATACATATATACTTCTTTTTTTTCATAAATACATACATATTATACATAGAAAACACCCAAACTCTGAAACCAATATTTGCAGATCGTACAAATATTTGATCCGACTCAGGAATCGAACCCGAGACCTCTAGTCTATATGGTCTACAGTAGAGGATGCCTTCCTAAAACCGGCCTTTTCTACAGTTTTTCTAGCATCATATGAATAATAACAATAATAATAAATAAATAATTCGGACATCTAACACACAACGCCATCTAGTCCCTAACTAAGCAGAGCTTGTATTATGGGTACTAAAAAACTAATAAAAATACATATATATACTTTTTTTTGCAAATACATACATATCATACATAGAAAACACCCGAACTCCGAAACAAACATTTGAAGATCATACAAGCATTTGATCCGACCCGAGAATCGAACCCGAGACCTCTAGAACAGCAGTCGCATACGCTACCGCTGCGCCACCGAGGCAGTCCGTCACCATATCAAATCATCACTATCATAGCTATTTTGACAAATAAAACTTGTTAAAAAAATATTCTGCATATCATTGAAAGTGTTGACATAAATAGTCCGGTTTTAACTAGAGACAGGTTATTGAAAGATTTGAAAGCAGCCTATAGTTGTTTCCTGTCAAAGGCGTACCTCACTTGCTGGACTTCACGGCGAAACTGTTGACTGTGACTATTCAAGTTCTTAAAACCTTACTGTTTATATAGGTAATATCGACGCTGGAGTGTTGAAAAAACCATTATGGTACAGAAAGTTTATGAATGAACGCATATCTTCCGCCACTGTCTGCACTTTTTGTAATTACCTTTACACAGCACGTAAATAGACACAAAACATTAGCCTCTCCCCAAGGGAACTAACCACTCCGTTCTCAGGTAGTCCACATCCATCCGGCCATATTTCAATGCTATCATAACTTGAACATATGCGCCAACAAGTGCCTATCAAGTTCCTAGAACCAACCAAACAAGATATACCTTGTCAGATGTATCATTTTGGGTGGAAATATTTTTTAAATATTCTCCTGTATTTTGGTTAGCCTAGTGGTTTAAGCAGTTCTGGGAGGGATTCGGATGGCGTAAGAAAGCGGTTCCCGGATCTCTCTCGTCTCAGGCGCACAGTGGCACACCGTGTAGTTTTATTCGGTTCGATTCCGACACACCGCCCCGCCGCAAACCCCGGGGGGTTAAGCAGTCGTCACGCCGCTTCGTACTGAGCCAAGTGTTGTGGGTTCGTCAATATTCTGTACTCCTTTAGAAAATCCTTATACCCAAAAGCAGTTATCACAAAATCGGTATGGAAACACAAATCTATAAAACACGCACCAACATCGTGACCCAACTTGTCTGACGTAGAAAATCATTGATATATATTTATAGCTCGTTAGCATGCAGATGGTATTATTATTATTAATGTGACACCCAATGTCAATACGGAAACCTTAAGCGTTTGTCTTAACCTTTTACCCTTTTGATTTGTCAGTGGGCCAAATGGTTTTAGGATTTGTTTATATAATTTAGGTGATGATATTTTATAACATATAAATAAATAAATTTATATTTATTAATTTATTTAAATAAATAAATATATATATAAATAAATATAAATAAATATATATATGTTGAATGCTAGTAAGTACATCATATCTAATCATCGTTAGCTACTTTCTTTTCTGATAATATAATGATGATTAGATATGATGATGATTTTTCTAATTATAAAAATACTTAATAACAGCTCGGAGTTCGGAAGTTGGGGTCTGAACCCCGTGCCTCGTGTGTTTGCGCACACACTTGTGCATTATAATATCTCTACGTAGGTGCCTGGTCTCCGTTAAGACTGGCCGCCTTGGCCGTATTCGGCTAGGAGAACATCAATCCATATTCTAAGATCTAAAGTAACTCTATCTACCTGTTAAGCATACAAATCGATTCAGTGGTTTAGCTGTCTAAACCACTGAATCGATTTGTATGAAATTTACAATGGTGATCCTTTCAGTTCTGAAGAAGTATATAGTCTCTATATATACTATTTACTGTAATAACCAATATTTATATAGGCGGAGTCGTGGATTAAAGCCAGTTTACATATAATTTTTATTTAATTATTTTAAGACCACGATGTACGACGAGCACCTCAATCATTGGTTGCATTAGCTTTAATTTTTCTATAGTCTTAAATAAAATACTGGTATGGCCTATGATCTAGTTAAAGAGATATCACTTCTAAGAAATAAGTACTTTTTACAATATATTTATATATTACCCTCAGATTGTCAAAACCGCTGGATTGTAATCTATCTCCGTAATTGTAAACTGTCGAAAGATTGTGAACTGTGACATACTGCTGACAATTTGACGAATTATTTTTAGTTAGAATATAATCTATTGAAGGGAAACCGTCAAAATGTGATATGGTATGTGACAGTTCGCATCTCGCGCGCTGATTGGTTAAACTGTGTAAGGTTTTCTAATAATTATCCTAAATATAAAGTAGCTTTACCGGGTAAGTGATATTTTATCAACTGGGCACACTGGTGGCCGCTTGGAAGTGTATGCGGACATTTTTAAGTTACCTAGTTGTATTTTAAGGCATCGATTATAATCGAATAGCTAGCAGGTTTTTCAACTAGCAACACATGGAGTGGAGGGCAACATTGGAGGGGACTCATATCGGCGGGGAGGAGGAAGGTGAAGTCTGTTGAGGTAATATAGAAAGGACGACCGTATGACCAACGATATACTGTAGATGGATGCTAATGAAATGCATTTCGGATAGTTAAAGCAGTGTTTTCTTAAAAAGTTATTGAAGTTTACAACAGCATATGTTCAGCGCCGCCATATTTGCTTGTTAATTCATTTTTTGCCGAATGTAAAGCATTTTTGTGATCGAAAATTGATTTCATGTTGAAAATACTTTACAGCTTTACAATTAGTTACGTGAAATTGTTATGACAGTCAAATGAATTTGTGATTAATCATAAAGTTCTGACCTAACCTAGCTTTATGCCCATAGAACGGTCTACTGTAAGACCAATCAGGGAGTGTTGGCAATTTGACGAGCGACAGATTGTGGTTTAATGGTTTTATTTTAATACATTATAATCTAGCGAAAAAGAGTGCCTTAAAGTGTGAGTAGTGTGTCACAGTTGACAATCTTTCGACAGTTTATAATCTCGCTAAATAGATTATATTCTACCGGTGTTTATAATCTCACGGTGACATATACATATCGGCACATTATTTAAAATACCTTTTGAGACCAAGACATTTTAAATATGAAAAAAAACAACTTAAGTTCGAAAACAGCTTCAAACACCAATGTATGCTGTAAAATAAGAAGTATAAAGCGATTAATCGGTGATTAACGCATTAAAATCAGTATTAAAACTAGTTTTTATTTTACTAGTGGTTTTCTAGCAACTCATAAAAATTGACATAAATTCCTCATTAATGAACGAAGAGCAAACCTGGTCACCTTGACTTATACTTTCATATGAACATGTTTAAGCTAAAGATAAGTAAGCAGCAAAAATAATTCATTTTCTGTATTAATAGTCTACACAAATAAATAAAATTGAAGTATTTGTTTGTAAATTTAAATTAACAGCTTTTCACTAAATGTATATGAAAATACATATATACTGTATACACATGGAAAAAGTCATTTTAAAAAATTTCATGTGTTTTTTGTCTATTCGTTCCGGCTAATCTATGGAAAAACTGAACCAATAGGCCTAACTTAAACTAAGTTTTTTAGACTAGCTTCGCCCGGTGGTGCTACCCGCGGTTTTTTTTGTACCGCAGGTAGCACCGTGTGACTCAACTAGAATAACGCTACACCTCTCCCGAGAATTGTTTGCTAAAAGATTCTGTTTAAAGGGTTCTTTTTAAACACAAAATAGCGCTTCCGTTTACGACGTAATAAAATATATAAGCTTTGTTTTTTCAGCAACTTTTTAATATTATATTTTTCTTTTAGCGAGAATTGTGTTCAGCAGTAGATGTCCCTTTGCAGTGATTCAAGAATTTTTGGCGATATCAGTGAGTTCTAAAAATCGTACCAAACGTAATTTTTAGAGATCCATACTGTGGCACACATGAATCGGTGGAGGAACGATTATCGATGTCCCTCCAACACAAAGGGAGAATCCTCTGACCAGGCGAGGTGATCATGCCTGGCGGGCCACTGCCCAACGGCTGACGTTGGGGTGTTGTATATATGCTAATCGGCACGAGAACTCCTATCCGGGAATCAAACCCGAGAACTTAAGCATAGCAGTTGCATACTCTATTACTATGATTTCGTTGAACATTCTATTTTATATTTCCTTAACAACAATAGGACGTTATTACATAAACCTGTTCACAAGGACTTTAAAATACGCATACAAATTACTATTAATTTAAGCACAGTGTCGTCTATTTTTTTTTTAGCAATATAACACACAAGATTTCCCAAATAAAGAAATCTTGTTCTAGAGTGAATAAAAAAGTAGGTCAAAGGTTAATTCTTATAGCATAAGAGCTAAGAAAATATATTTTAAATTGGTTACATATTTTATGTGTCTGATTACGGAACGGAATATTGTGAATATTTTTATGTTAAAAAAACTGTGGATCGATTATGCTTTTTGTCGTTATATGTTGGTTACTGACACTATTTCACACGGATTTAGTTCAATTTAATATTCGGATCGAATTAAGACCTTAATTCTTTTTTTTAACTTTCTGCTTTATATAAACTTTAACTGTGCCAAATTTCATGGTCCTCCGTTCACATAAGTTTCGTAGTTTATGGATACCGAAAATCCGTGTTGTGGTTGTCTAGAAGAAATCGCCGTGAGCGATAAGACCACCTCTTGTATTATTTGCATATTTGTGACTCATCTTCTGTTTTAACTTTGTAATTTTGCATGTATACAATAAAGATATATAAATAAATAAATGAAAAAGGATACAAAGGTTTGCCCACGTAATAATATATATACATGTAGATCTTTAGACTATATTTTCAACGCTCCGTTAGATTTTACTAAACTAAGATATTTTAAACACACATTAAAGAATCTCCTACTTAATAATTAGGATCACTAATGATCACCAGAAGAGATAAGGTAAAAAAACTTTTTCTCAGTTTTCACTTTAACTCCATTTCCTCACTTTTCGGTCACGTGCTCTTTTAACTGTAGCATGATCTTCTAACAATTTTTCTTTAGAAAACAAAAGAAGACACATATATTCTATTAACTGCCAACACTTTATAAAAACTGACACCCATAACAATGTAATTCAATTTATTCACGACTCACACAAAACAGAACAAGGAAATATGAATACGCACATAAAGGAAGCTTTTAACTCATTAAAATAAAGTATGCCTTAAGAAAAATAATTTAAAAAGCCGTATTGTGGAAAGCAACGGCGATGACATCCCTTCGAAACAATGGGTTCTGCAGAACCATTGTACACAATGATTTATATTTCCGCCTGAAGCTCAACGGCTACGTTTCTGACGTTATTGGCCCACTTAGGGCCCCCCTCAGAGGGTTTTCTGCAATTCCTGTCAGTGATTTATAATTTACAATTATTTACTTTAAACGAAAGGAAAGTTTAAGTTTTCTCTGTTAATTAGCAAAGTCGACCAGAACCTTTCCTTGACTTTTGTGTATTTAGGAAATACTGTATTAAAAAACAATTTTATCTTAAAATATTAGATAAATAAATTCACGATTCATTACCAATTCTCCTTTGTTCCAATTGGAAATGACAACCTGCCTAATCTATCTATCTAATATCTTTAAACGAGCAATTCTTGTATATTTATAATCAGAATCTCGAAAACGGCTTCAACGATTTGAATCAAATTTAGTAGGCATTTTTAGAAACTTTACCAAAAAAGAAAATACCGAGCAAAACTCGGTCATGCAGGTATCATATTTTCAATAACAATTCCCTTTTCAATCTTCAAAGAATAACATAAGTAAAAAAGCTTATATATGAAGCTGTACACAAAGATTAGTGATCTATCAACATGTAATGACGTAGTAGTGTATAGGAAAATGTTCTTTAGCTGCATAGTAATGGTGAGCTTCCTTACCGAGACTGATTATAAAAGATTACGGGTACTGTACAAAATACACAGTATATTTATGCTAAAATATCATGGGATCACATGTATGGTGATCGGATTATTACCTAATCATTATGGATACCAGCTCATACCCCCAAACCATATGAGGTAGAAGATCACTTAACTTAAGGTATGCATTACAATTATAAATAAGATGTCTGATAACTGGATGTATCGTCATCATCATTGCCAATAGGTTTTCAGAATCTGGAAACTGGAATTTTGGATTTAACCCTTTCCTTAAAGAGGAGGGCTTGGGCTACGTTGTCTAGACGTGTTAGTAGGTACTTTGAATTATTTTGAACGTCAACGGTAGGTACCATTGTCGTTCAAAATAATTCATAGGATTATTATTTCTTCTAATTGATTTATGGTCGAATCATTTGCATCGTGTTTTCCTGTTCACAAATTTATATAGTGTCAAGTCAATGTAGGTATTTTTTACCTTCCATTGTCCATTATCTATAATATAATTAAATAATTTTAAGAAGGAGTCTTAAAAGGCTGGCAAAGCACTTTTGACGCCTCTGGTGTTGCGGCAGTAATCGCTTACCATCAGGCGATACGCCTGCTCGTTTGCCAGCTTTATCATAACAAAAAAACATAGTTTACTGCACTCGTTTTAGGTAAAAAATATTTGATTCTGTCTATTTCTTTGGTCTCCTTTTATTCTTTTAAACTTCAACTTTCATTTAAATACTCTTTATCGTATTCAAACAATGATAATCACTCTATCGGTTTCTAATCAATCTAATACCAGGGCCTACTTTCCATTTAAGACTTCCTGTATTCGTCACCTTTTAAATCTACGCCATAGTTCGCATTACAGTCACATAAAAATTTCTCGCATCTGCTCTCTAAAATTAGATTCCGACTGGGCAAATTGGGCATCAAATGCCACATTAATAATATCGATGGTAATTGCTAATTGTATGTAATCAATATTATCATTAATCTTGTATAAAACCTATTTTTTTTATGGTATAAGGGGCAAACGAGCAGACGTATCGCCTGATGGTAAGCGTAGCGAAGTAACACAAGAGGTGTCACAAGTGTGTTGCCGGCCTTTGGGGGATGGGAAGGGGGATAGGGGGGGCCTCCGGTATCCTCACTCACTCGATGAAACACAGCGTAAGCGCTGTTTCACACCGGTTTTCTGTGAGGCCGTGGTATCACTCCGGTCGAGCCGGCCCATTCATGCCGAAGCGTGGCTCTCCTACGGTAAAAATGAAATGATTTCGACGATAAACCAATCGACATTTTTTTTTTGCAAATATATGCAAATGCATTATATATTTACATACATGCATACACATTCATGTACCGAATTTCACATTAATGTGATAATAAATGACGTTTTTATTCCAATTTTTTTCCAATTAATGATCACCAACCCGCCTGCCCAGCGTGGTGATTATGGGCTGACCCCCTCCATGAGTGAAATTGGAGAGGCCTATGTCCAGCTGTGGACTGCGATAGGCTGATGATGATGATGATTCCAATTTGTACCTTTAAAAATTGTTCTCTTGTAAAATTGCAATTTTAGAAATAAAACAACTTAGGTTTGAGGTATCGATATGTATCTTAATGTAATCTATGCCGAGTTTCGACTGCACTCAAGTAATACGAATTTTTGTACATTTTATTAGATATAGTTAGTAGTATATCTAACTGTTTAACACCTACTTGTAAAATGTTTGTATTAGCCTAAGGTTATCTGGCAAAAAATGTGTAATACATTGATTTCTTGTGTAAACAATGCTTAAATTGTGCGAAAAATAAATATCATAGATCGACACAAACAGACTGCACCGATGTGCTGTATTGTCAAAGTGAATTAGGTGAAAACTCCTAAATCCACTGCCTGAGTGTGTCGATCCTTAACTTCCAGTTTCCGAAATGCGTAGGGCCTTATGAGAAAAATACTGGCAATGAAACTTACGGCCACCCTTTTTAAAAATCAAAATAAAAAGAAATAAAGGTAACTTACTACTCATTCATACCATTAGTTTATTTTGTGAATAATTTAGTTGTGTATCCTAAGTGGGAGAGCCACGCTTAGGCATGCATGGGCCGGCTCGACCAGAGAGATACCACGGCCTCACAGAAAACCGGTGTGAAACAGCGCCTGCGTTGCGTTTCACCGAGTGAGGATACCGGAGGCCCATAATCCAACCCTTCCCCTCACCCCCCTCCCCATCCCCCAAGGCCGGCAACGCACTTGTAACGACTCTGGTATTACGGGTGTCCATGGGCGGCGGTAATCGCTTGCCTTCATGCGATACGTCTGCTCGTTTGCCCCCAATTCCATAAAATAAAAGAAGAAAAAAACCTTATGTATCAATATATTTTTACAAATAAAGGAAAGGTGTACTTTTTCATGATAATCGAAAATAAAACAATTTTAATAAGTACTTTTTAATATATACATAAATTATACATATTTCGGACATTTAACACAACGCCATATTCTAGTCCCAAATTAAGCAGAGCTTGTAACATGGATACATACATAATTATTTTCGAAATAAATATTTGCAGTTCATACAAACATTTGGTCCGACCCAGGCATCCAACTCGAGACCTCAAGCACAGCAGTCGTACACGCTATGACTGCGCCACCGAGGCAGGCCTGATATCACTATCTTAATTTCCTACACTTTTCAAAACTTTTGGTATGGTACTCCATCCTTTTTCTGTATTGCCTTTTTATTTTTATTTCAGTACTAGCTTTTGTCTACGGCCTCGGAGTAGCCTATGTCTTTTCTAAAGAATCAAATTATGTTCATCCTAAATTTTACTGAAAATGATGTAGTGGTTTAGCCGTGGAAGTGTAACGGACAGACAGAATTACTTTCGAATGTGTAATATCAATAAGGATTTTATCCTAAAAATTATATTGTGATCAGAATTGATTGATAAAATTGATATTCTGAGGAGCAGCCCCGTAGGCTAAAGCTTTTTAATACATAAATTAGAATCAATTATAATTTGTAATTGTGTCTGTTTAGGAGATTTATGAATACCTTTTAAATGTAAATATTGTGAATAGCTCCGCAATATCTTTGAGATTGTCTTTGTCAAGCTCTTCACCTCTGTTTTTCCGACTCGATGTGATTACGATTAAACTCAATAAATAGATAAATGTTTCGGGCATCTAAAACACGACGCTTTTAGCCGCTTTTTAGGCAGAACTTGTATTATGGGTACTAAACAACTGGCCTAAATAAATATATACTTTTTTTATAAATACATACCTGTTATATATAAAAAACATCCAATCTTCGAAACAAATACTTGTAGGTCATACAAAGATTTGGTGCGACCCTGGAATGGAACCCGAGACCTCGAGAACAGCACTCGAAACTGGCACTTCGATTATTTCTTCTAACAGTACGTGTGTCGTACATTGAGCAATAGAGTGTGTTGCTCTATGGTGCCATGCCATAAGAGTTATTACAGACTTGCTATCGCTACGGTAATTTCGTCAGGCATTTTTTAAACCAATATAGCTTTAGAATGTTATACTATTGAAAACCCCACGGAACCTCGCTGTCACATGATATATTTGTCTCTTAAGTTTACAGTCTATCGCTAATATATTTTCTTTATATTCTATTACAGTGATAATAATCATTACTATGGTCTACAGAATATTTCTACCTACTTATAGAGACTATCATTACTTTACTGCCTTAAAATTCCATCGCAAAGACGATCATTACTATGTCTATAGAAAACTGAACATTTGTACTTACTACTGTACATCTACTGCCTATTTAAAAATACGCTTATTATAAATACTGGCTTTATTCTTTATGTTAAAAAGACTCCGTTGGGTGGCCTACGGTATATTTATGTGCAATCATTGCAAGAGGGTGGATTATTAAAGGAATAATTCTTGGAGTTACCATGTTAGTGTCATGTATTAAAAATATTTATCATACTTTGTGCTTATCTTGGCATATTAAAATAATAAATATTGTTATTCACGTTTAAAACAGTACTAGATTCAAGCGGAAAAACATTTTCTGGTTCACTATATAAAAATTAGATTAGATATAAAATAGATTAGATTTAGAATTTAATGGCTCAGTATCTAAAATAAATAGGGTCATTAAAATTTCATTCTAATACCAGTGAATGATTCCACCGTTTCAGTTCAATTTTATTCACAATCCGTGTATTATTATTTATAAATATAAGAGCAAGCTAAAAAAGGATATTTTTTTTTAAAAAAAAGGCAACTCTTTTACCAAGAAAGTACCAGATGAAAGATTTCCAGACTTCATCCTTTTCATTAAGCTCCATTATTGTCATGTTTCATCAATATACAAATATTATTACTGTATAATCTAGCTCTAAAACCAGTAAATACAATTTGGTTTAATCTAAATGTAACTTACATTTCATTCTTTGTTCTTAAATCAGGTTAAAAGGACGATATTTCTTTGTATTCGGAGCTCTGACAAGAAATACTGCCTAATTTGGCTAGAACCTTCCTCGCAGTTCATTTAAAGCTTGATGTATAGAGATATATTATTGTTGCTTAACTTTTGGTTGAAATTCCATTCGGATTTTTTAAACCACAACTTTCGTTAGTTTAATCTTATTACTAGTGCTCCTCCATATAAACTTTAATGAGCCATATTTCATACTCCTCTGTTTGCATAGTTTTCGAAAAAAGGGGTACAAAGTTTTTGCTTCTATTGTTAATATATAAGGAAAAATGATTGATTTTGATAGATTTTTATTTTTTAATATTATTATTATAGTTTAATGTCTAGAATCGAAAGCTGCTACTACATAATCTTAGTTTGAACTTATCTTTTTGTAGTCCACGTTCAAATCACTTCAGTTGCCTTTAATATATAATAATAAAAGCTGACTTTACAAAACATTTATCCGACTAGCTTAAATTGTTACTAGAAGTTGAAGATTGTATTATTTACATGCATTGTAAAATTAATAACTAAAACGCAAAGAAAGAAAAAAAAATCGTTACAGCATAGCACTCCCCATCCTTAATAAATTAGTTTCAATATTCAATTATAATATATATTAGTTTCAATATTGAATATTGAAACTAATATATATAATAACTAAAACGAGCATTTCTTGAAGGTATATATTATCTGAATCTCGGAAACGGCTATAACGATTTTCTTGAAATTTAGTAATCAGGGGGTTTCAGGGGTAATAAATCAATCTGGCTAGGATTCATTTTTAGCAAATTTACCAAAAAAACTGAACAAAGCTCGTTCATACAGGCACTATCAAGTCAATCAACAATACACTCTAACAGGCTATGAAATTTTAACCCAAGCTTGTCTTCATGTAAACACGAATAAACAGTCTCATCTTAAATACAAACAGTGCAAATTAAATATGAATGTGTAACTTTGCCAATGAAATATGCTAACCTTAGTAGTAGCTTCGTGACCTTATAGGCAAATATGTTTATGAGTAAATACTTCGTATTGTATTTCGCAATTAGCAGGTCCTATACGCAATTAGAAGGCGCTTATAGCCCAGTTGCACTCGGTGATTAGAAACAATCAGCGAGGGCAAGCAACGACGGCGCGGTCAGTACCTGGATGGGTGACCGCTGGTGGCATGTTACCATGAGCGTCTCCGTGATTCGGAGGTCACGTTAAGCAGTCGGTCCCGGTTGTTATCATAGGATAACAGTCGTGAAGCTTAGTTGGAGGCCTTCGGGCGGCTTAAAAACATCCAACGGTAAGATTACGTAGCCACAACGTTGTCTTGCCAGTCCCCAATCAGCACTTGGCCAGCGTGGGGACGTATGGCCTTAACCCTCTCCTGAGAGGAGACCCGAGCCCAGCAGTGGGACATTATGGGTTGTTGATTGATTGATTGAGGTCCTATACCCTCTTCCGATGTCAGTCTAATGTAATGTTCTTATTAACAATAATGATAAATATCTTTGTCGTACACCATATTATGTAATTAGAAATTTAACTTAAAACTAGACAAAGTACAATTGGCGGCCTTATCACTGCAAAGCAATGTAACTTACCGTGGGAGAGCCACGCTTCGGCTCGACCGAGTGATAAGACGGCCTCACAGAAAACCGGTGTAAAACAGCGCCTGCGCTGTGTTAACCGAGTGAGTGATTATACCGAAGGCATATAAACTCCAACCACTGCCCCATCCCTCTCCCCATTCCCCAAAGGCTAGCAACGCACTTATGACCACTCTGGTGACGCGGACATCCATGGGCAGGTAATCGCTTACCATCACGCAATACGTCTGCTCGTTTGCCCCCTATTCCATAAGAAGACTATCAAGATATATTAAATATATCGTACTTTAATCTTTATCCGTACAATACAACCGGAGTTTTCATTTGACTACGACAAACAGAGACATGAGACCGACTACACCGAGTTTAATGAATAAGATGTACCCATAGACATAGTTAGAATTTATACAAAAATACATATTTAAATGACCGTCAAGGTAGCGAGCGACGCTGATTTCATCACGAACAGGCCAGCTCGACCGTGCCGGGACTACCCTCGAACTAAAAATCAACGTAAAATGGCAGCATTCGTAATGCGCGCGTACGTGTACGAACCAATGTTTTATAGCTCAGATAAAGGAAAAATTGCGAAGAACATAATTTTTTAGTTACATCATATAATGTACCTATAAATTTGTACGGAACCCTAAGCGCGCGAGTCCGACTCGCATTGGGCTGGTTTTTTTTTAATATAGATTGACAGTAAGTAATAGTAAGTGTATGCCCAATAATTCTTTGTCAACCAACTAGCTACACTTTGCTTTCTTGCTAGTATTCGCTGAGATGCGTCGCGGTAATTCTCAAATTATAATTATTTAATCACAACGTATCCAGAAATTCAAAAGTTGAGCACATTTTACTTAATAATATCAGAAAGAAAGTAACTGAATAGAGTGGTTATAATTAATTGAAAACCTTTTTATAAGTCGGTACACCATAAATCATGGCGTAAATGCAAAATGGCTTTCGAGTTTTACTCTAAAATAAATTTCACATTCATACATGCGAAACAGCTTTTCACCCTTATAATTTATGTAATTATACACAAAAACTTTTCTGAAACTTTGTTATTCAAGAAGCATTTGTAAATTCATTAAATCCGTACGTTTCTAAAAGTTGAAGTCCTTGTAAGCCATTTGGATAAATAACGTACATACAACACATAAAGGAGTTTTATCGACTTAACGAAATTAAATGTAGAGTGGGTATCGTGACGACTGGAGCGTCGCGTCGTCGCCGTATACTCAGATTAGTCGCAATCCCGCAATTAACTCTCGCAAAGCTCTTATATTGTAAATTCAGTCGCACGCCCGACACTGGCCTACGTGACAGACAGCCATTGAAATTAAGACGGAATTAGTGTGATTGTTGGTGTACGGATCGTGTCGGATTTCGCTTTAATAATAACAGTGAATCCTAAGCGGGTATTATGTTAGGTGTTTCCAACTGTATCTATAATGAACACTTTATAGGCACTAGTGTAGCGTGAACGTTCCGTAAACGTACGATCAATGTTTGTAATTTGTAGACAAAGGGAAACCAAGTTACTCTGGCCTATGTTGTTCTCTATGAACAAATTTAAAGACAATAAATAATACATATTATTAATTAACTACTGTCAATTTGATACGAGATTCTCTTCACTGTATATTAACAGGAATACTAATAATCTTGAAATGATAACTATAGTCACTATTTGTAACTGTGTATGTATAATTTGACTGCCTTGGTATGGTGCCTATGTATTTACAAAAAAAGGAATTATGTATTCATGTCAGTTGTTTAGTACCCATAACACAAGCTCTGCTTAGTTTGGGGCTAGATGGCGTTGTGTGTTAGATGTCCGAAATATTTATTTATTTATTTATTTAATATACCTATATAGGTTTGAAACGCGAGTCCAACTCGCACTTGGCCAGTTTTATAATTTTTTATTTCTATTTTGTAACTCACGCTTTATAGTATTTGTTTGACACAGTAATGTATCAAAGATTCATCACTTACAATGGTTCATTACTATAATAAACCATACTCACTCTCACATATATGTATTCAAAATTACGAAAATGCTATAAATCTAAAACCTTTTTTGGAAAATAAATGGTTAAATAAGATGACCTTTCACATTCGTAACCTTCAGTTTTTTCCAAGAATGCCGCAAATATTGTAATATATTAGAAGAACATGCAGACAGAGTGGGAAGGCTCCCAAGGCCCGTACGTGACCAACATATGCACAAGCAAGAGATTCTGCGGCAATATAGCAAAATGACAAACAGTACCCTCTCTGGGAATTATTTTATATTTGAAAATAACATTGCACGTTTTTCGTGCGTAATTATTATATCGAATTTAGGTAGTCTTTTTTAGTGAAGAAGAAATTAATATGTAGTAAATCGAGCTCTATTGTTATAGACTTAACACAGTTTTGTGTTCTTTATCAAGCATGAATATAGTCACGCCTATTTCCTAGAGGGGTAGGCAGACACAACCTATCTCCGCTTACTATCGTCCTGTCACACCTCTTTTGTTTCGTTCACATTCAGCAATAGCTACATGCATTCTCGTTCCTGCATAGCCCTTATTAAGAACATCGTTTTGGTCGGTAACATGTGATAATATGACACGTAGTACAATTTTCTATCAATTTAAATTAGAAAGTATATAATAGAAACGATTTGATAAATCCTCCATCAAATCAACTAAAGTACTTTCGAGAGAAAAAGAGGATGTACTAGAGAGCAATTATTAAGGGTATAAATTGAGACAGGCCCGTTCCCCACCTGATAGGTCTCTATTCAGCGTATCTGGAGCGGGGCCAGCTACCCGTTCAATGGAAAGCTGGTCGTTTGGTCTTGCTCAGGAAAGCGGGGCGCCCTGCGGACTCGCCGTCCCCGTACCGGCTGCTGAACGAGGTGGGAAAGCTATTCGAGTGGATATTCGCAGCCCGCCTCGTCCACCACATGTGCGAGGATGAACCGGACCTGGCCGAGTGCCAGTTCGGGTTTCGGCATGGGCGCTCAACTATTACGGCGATTTCGCGAGTGAGAGATCTGGTGGAGGAAGTGGTGTCCCGGGGTGGAGTGATGTTGGCGGTGTCCTTGGACATCTCCAACGCCTTCAACACTCTGCCCTGGAGTTGTATTCGAGAGGCACTGCGCTACCATCGGGTACCTCCCTACCTCCGCCGCATCGTTGGGGCTTATCTGACGGAGAGGTGTGTTACCTATCTGGGACGTGATGGCAGACACCAACGCCCCATGTCGTGCGGTGTTCCACAGGGTTCGGTCTTGGGCCCGCTCCTGTGGAACATCGGCTACGACTGGGTGCTGAGGGGCGAGCTCCAACCGGGTGTGAACCTGACGTGTTACGCTGACGACACGCTGGTCACTGCCCGAGGAAGCTCATACAGGGAGGCAGCGTTGCTAGCGACGGCGGCGGTCTCACAGGTGGTGAGCCGCATACGGCGCCTCGGCCTAGAGGTGGCCCTCAACAAGTCGGAGGCCATAGCTTTTCATGGCCCCCGACGGGCGCCGCCACCGGGTTCGCACGTGGTGGTTGGGGGGGTTCGTATCGCTGTCGAGCCCACCCTAAAATATTTGGGACTGGTGCTCGATAGCCGGTGGGATTTCGGCCCCCACTTCCGGCAGCTATCACCCAAGTTGTTGGGCGCGGCTGGGGCGCTATCAACGCTGCTTCCCAATAGGTTGGACCCAAACGCCGCCTGCAGGCGGTTGTATGAGGGGATCGTGCGGTCGATGGCCCTGTATGGGGCCCCGATTTGGGCGGCTGACCTGACGGCCGGTTCAATCACCGTTCTGCGGAAGCCGCAAAGGGTGATGGCCGTCAGAGTCGTTAGGGGTTATCGCACGATCTCCTATGAGGCGGCTTGTGTGCTGGCAGGATCTCCGCCCTGGGACCTGGAGGAAAAAGTCCTCGCGTCGTTACATTGGTGGCGTGAGGACGCGCGGGCCCGCGGTGAAGGACTGACGCAGCGAGTTATCGAGCTACGTCGGTCACAGCTACGCGAGGTCCTGGTGGCGGAAAGCCGGGACAGGCTTTCAAGCCCTTCCGCTGGCCTAGTCACTGTCGAGGCCATTCGGCCAGTGCTCGACCTGTGGCTCGGGAGAAGGTACGGCTCCCTCTCGTTCCGTCTGACGCAGATCCTCTCGGGTCATGGCTGCTTCGGGAGGTTCCTGTGTTGCATAGGCAGGGAGCCGGACGCTCGGTGTCACCACTGCGTCGACTGTCGGGAGGATACGCCGTGGCATACGCTGGCAGTCAGAGTCAAATACCTCACTCCTCTCGCTGACGAGATGTGGTCCGCAGCAGCGGGCCGGCACCAGTCGGGGATTGCGGATGCCTTTTAGTTCCCGTGATCCCTGGCGTAGGAGAGAGACGGAAAACCGGGGGGTTTTAGTCAGCAAAAGTCTGACAGACCCCTTCGCTCTCTCCCCAGAGCGGAGGATATCCATGAGGATTTCCCCACGTTAAAAAAAAAAAAAAAGGATATGGCCCGTTGCAAATTGAAGGTACCTCTAAATTATTGTTCGGTAATAAATAAAAAAATGGTGTCAACAGATTTTACGAAAAATGTTTGCATTTACTTCTCTCAAAAAATTCAAGAAACAAAGACTAGTTTTATTATTTAGTGAAAAAGGAAACTGAAAATTAGCAAAATAATTTATCTAACTTAAAACAATAATATATAAATAATCTGTAAAAATAAATAAACTTGAAGTGTCTGCTTATAATTTCAACTTAACAGCTTGTTACTAATTGCTTATGAAAATATTTACAACACTTCATGAAAAAAAACAGTTTTTAAAATGTTTGTCTGTCTTTTTTTGGCGAGACCTTCATTGAACTTAGGCTATTTTTATTTCAAATGCTAGTGTGCGGCAAGTGCGGTTAATTCCGTGGAGTGCAACTAGTCTATACAATACATACAAAACAAATAAATAGAATTGGAGTGTCTGTTTGTAACATTAAAATAACCGCTTTTTACTAAATGCACGGTACACATACCAAATTTTAATTTTTTTTCAATTATTGTCTGTCTGTTTGTTTGTTCCGGGTAATCTCTGGAATAGCTGGATCGATTTCACTTACAGATAGCTTACGATATAAGGGTAAATTAGTCTACTTTTTTAGACTAGCTCCGCCCCGTGCCTTTGCCCGCGGTTATTGTCGTACCGGGGCTCAGCTAGCCTTCTATGCAAATAACTACAGTTGAAGTGTCTGTTTTAGAGAAGAGGAGGATACTGTGGAGGATTGGTACTGTGTGTGTGCAATATAATTAATTCAAACTTGGAAAGAATGTTTTTTTAACAAACGATTAGTTTTACGATAAAACGAGCTAAGACAAAATTGTTAATCAGGTGATTGTCTACTAAAATAATTCATATACTCTCTTCTCTAAGACTTACTGTTTCTTAGAAAAAGCCATTCGAAAGCTAGCTGGAGATGTATACACTATAAAATGCACGCGTTTTCACGTTTCAGTGCAAGGGTCAATGTTTATTTTGACTGGGCTAATGGCATATAAATTAAAGTATTAAATAATAGTTAAGAAACACACTATAATTGGCATTCGTAAAAAAACTTTAAAAAGATATGGTGAAAACTGTAAATAGCTTAACTATCTATCTGCTTTCTTACACTATCTTCAAATTAATTCATATATTGCTTGTAGTATTTTCATTTATAATATACGTACTATTATAACTTTATTGCGTTTATAATATTCTAATATATTTTCTAAAACTAAGCCTTGCTAGTCTAATAATTTCTAGAACAAGGCTAAACATACTCTGCATCTGTATACATAGGAACAAATCTACATATAAATAAAAATAAATCACCGAAATACATGTACGCGCATAACTTCCGATCGACTGCACCAAATTAGATAATTGTTTCTTTAATGTATATATTTGTTATTGTCAGGACAGGATTATTCTTTATACGTATTTGTTATTGTCAGGACAAGTTTTGTATGGAACAAAGTTAAAACAAAACTGGAAGTGTTACCTTTTCAAAGTCTGCCACTTTACGCTATCCATGGGAAACTAAGACGGGTATAAATACCAAAACAATTGTTTTCAGAAATTTAAAAATATTCACGAAAAAGTATGGCAGTGCGAAGTTCGCTGGGTCAGCAAGTTAATTATAATTATGGCATCACCAGCTTTTAATTGTCCACTGCTTTTCTTTCGAAAGGAGGTTTTGGTATAACAACGAGCCATGCGATTTTATAAAGAGTTTGTAATAGTTTCTTTTTTTTTCAGTGATGTTGTCTTGCATAGTTTGTTGTTTGTCGACACCCACGGGGTGACTAAGGATGGTGATGATACTCTGTATTATTAATCCACGGACAATCAGATGCCATTCTTAAGTATCATTAATTATGTATCTTACGATTTTTGCACACGCGGTCCGAAAAACCCTTCGTGACAGTTCAATGTGCCATCAACTAAGGCACAAAGCTTGTTTAAGTTTTCCAACACATTTAGCAGATAGTTGCTTTAATTCTGTTTGTACAATTTACAACGGTTGATTCCTATTATTTTGGTTAACAAAAACTAGTTTTTTAGAGTTAACCTTTATAGATTCTGTCCACTTAGTAAGGTAGATAGAATGTTTAATATAATAAAGTCGTCTTTTGAACAACCATTTTTTAAGAATTAATCTAATTCACTTTGAAATTCATTGGAAAAATTTCTCTTTCATGATTTTTATTATATGCTCTGTGTTTTTAATGATTTATACAGAGATCCTGAAATTAATTACGAAGGATAATAGTAACAAAATATAATTTTATTCTAAAATACAAATCTGCGTAAAGGAAAATGGAGAAAGATTGACAAACAAAATCAGTGGATATATTTCACGAAATTTTCATTTTCTCCATGAATTTTGTAAATAAATACTTATTAATATTGCTGTCGTCTAATTGGACGTGAAAATTGTTTTGAATGGCCAATCGTTCGGGGTGGAGTAGCTAGGGATAGCATTGGAGGTTTTTTCATCGCCATTTAAATTTGAACGCGTTCTTAATGAAGGTAAATTGGCTTTTGACGATATTACTTCACCGACTCTCAATTTCAATCTTATTGAATTCTCTTCGAACCATTTTGCCAATATTATTGAATTCTGTAGCGATCCTGTCGGCTATTAGTCAGAATTCAAATCAGCGTTTACTACTTTTAGACTTTTAGTCGAACATTTTCATGAAAGAAGCTTATTCCAAGAGCATTCGTCTATTAAATGTTAGTGCTTTTGCAGAATGGCTTTAATTATTAACCACATGTTTTCCATACGAGAAACTTATAACTTTCGAATACCAACAAAAATAAAATAATCATTATAAAGACTTAAATATTAACAAAATTCTAGGCAATGTACTGCAGGATTCACAATTTGACTAAATATTTATTATTCTCAATGTGTAAAAAAAATGAGGTATTAATTTATATTACAATGTACAGTTTCAGAAACGTCAGGACTTCCTTTTATTCTGTAAAGTGCAAGCTCTAATCTGGTTTGATTTAGTTTCGATTCATCTTTCAATATATTTCTAACCGTGGGATTTTATCTATTATTTTCATGTATGGCATAGTGGCTTAAGCGGTCACCACGCCGTGCCGTTTCCTACTGCGTTAAGTGTTGTAGGTTCAAATCCCTTTGGAAAGACCTTTGTGTAATTCACATATCGTTGTTCTGAGTTTGGTTGTTCTTTGTATCCTATTCATGTATGTATGTAAAGTCCCCTGCGACACAGGATCTATGTTATGGTTTTTAGTTCTAAAAATAACGAGTATGATATGTGGAATATCATACTCGTTATTTTTAAAAATAAAACGAAAGAAAAGTAAGGTTGTATGTATTATTGGGCTAAGAAAATCAGGTAATCTCTTAGATTTATGGCAAATCCAATAGCTGCAGTAAATAGTTGTAGGTTAGAACATTCATGATCTATGTAGTAATAATATCAATTCGTTATTCTCACTAACCGTTGCAGCCGTAAATACATATTTATTATAAAAATCACCGGTCGAACTTTGATCGTCGATTTTTTACAACCGACATAACTTCTACTCTCATTGTAATTCGTATAAACTTTTGTACACTGACAAATCGAAAATATACTATACACTGAAGTTAAACTTACATTGCTGCATTAAACGTGTACGTTTCTACATATATTTTGTAATATATATTTAGTATAAATTTAGTTTCAAATTATTGCGGTGTGGGTACGCTCTTATTTACATAAAAACACGGTACATTTTGCTAATATAATAACAATATAATTTTGTGTGAAACATTTTTCGAAAAGGGGTGTAAAGGATTTTCTTCACGAATAAATATCTATTTAACTGTGGCCTTGCGGCTTTAGGATGTAGTTTATCTCGATAAATAGTAGTTTTTTTTTATGTCTATTTGTAATATAATATAATATTAGATATATTACTGTGATGTTTCATGTAAATCCGCTCAGCAGTTTTTGCGTGAAAGAGTAACAAACATCCAAGCATTCTCATAAACTTTCGCATTTATAATATTAGTAGAAAGTAGGTTATGACAACAACTTATTCTTCTGAAAAAATCACACAAAGCTCTATATTACACTCGCGTTGTCAGAATTCCCTAAAATTGGCAATGAAACCCAAATATACACAGCATCTATATCAAAGTTATGAAGTCAAAACACACACTCATTCGGAAGCCGGCTTTATCTCGTCACAAAAGCGTTCAGGTTCATTAGTCACGAGTACTGAAGCCTTGAAAAAATCCCTGTCTTTTGATGTTAAATCAAAAATGCTTATTGAAAGCGAATTATTACGGGTATTTTAGACTTACACCCTTGTTGATATTTTTTCTTTACTATTCTTATTCTGAGTGGCTCATTGAATACGCTTAGATAAGTTGAGAGAAAATAAAATGTAAACACGTACTTTAACATATTTTCATTCAATAACAAAGGCTACAAAGTATGTTTTTGTATGTATATGTTGAAAAATCGCGGGTGTTGTTCGATAAATATTCCTTCAATATAATTTATTATTGGCAAAGGCATATCTCAGCATATTAGACTATTTAAATTTATTATTAATATAAAGCACGTATCCAAATATACACTCAACAAAAAAAGCCAAGCCTTAGATAAATATTAACGAGCTAGGTTAATATTTGTCTTAAGCTTGGCTTTATTTCTGTTTTTGTTTTTGTACTAAATCATTGTACATCTTATTTTAAATATAGGTAAAAATTGGCATGTTAGTGACCTGATAGGGAACTCAAAAACTATAACTGTGGTGTAAGTCTTTCAAGACCGTCGCCATATCTAGGGAGGGGTAGGCAACGACAAAGGCTTTCCCTGTTTTTAACACTACTTTTCCCTCAGGCCGTGAACCGAAATGATACTTCAGCCAATCAAGTCTACATATCACCGTCCATTGCACAACGAAAGTCTTCCCTAAAGACTTAACTATCTCGGTCTTGGGTGGGCGGTTGGCGGTCCGTGGTAAAACCGTTCCGTGAGTTCTTAGTCTAAACGTTCTTAATCGCGGTCTCCACTGAAACACATTTCGGGTTCAGTGGTCATCGGTTCCTCTGAAGACGATACTTCAGTCGATGAGGCCTGTATTAAAGAGTGCCTCGTTGATACAGTGGTAGAGAGTGCGACTGTTGTGCTTGAAGTCTCGGGTTGGATTCTCGAGTCGGACTAAACTTGTATTTTCTGTAAATATTTATGTCTTACTTTAAGTTTTTTCTATGTATAAGATGAATATATTTACAAAAAAGAGTATATAAAATATGTATTTATATCAGTTGCATAGTACACATAATACCAGTTCTGCTTAGTTTGAGACTAGATGGCATTGTGTGTGTTAAATATGTCCGAAATTTATATTCAGTTCAACAACAAATCTTAGAGAACAACAAAGCACCAGAATACGGACATTAAAAGTACGATTCCTGACTTATTTTCTTAAATTAGTTTAGAAATCAAATTTAGTTATAATATCAAGTCAAACTATTTTCTATTTAGCATTTAAAGGCGAGTCTTCCAAAGCTACAAAACGTTTATAGGTGAAACAAAATTTGAAGTTGAATGTGTGAGAGTCTACCAAATTTCGTGTTTGTCTGTTACAAACACAAAATTTGGTAGACTAGACATGATAACGCAACAATAGTAAAAAGGATTATTGTTTAGTAGGTATAGGTTCATTTTTATGTAATGATATTTTCCGATGTATTTTTTTTCATTTTGTAGTAGGCTTTTTTTGGACTCCGCAGGATAACATCACTCTAAGAGGACGGAAAACTTTAAACCACCCAGTAGACCAAAACCTCCTTTGTGAGGAGAGGCCAGTCCAACAGTGCAATGTTGAAGGCTGTTGATTCGACTCTAGCTATAGGTTATACACTTCCCAACACAATTAGAGCTTAGTAAATTAATAATAACTCTGTTTTTTCATCACTTATATCGATCTTTTAAGAAATCATGTTAAACGCCTTAACAAAGTGAATAGCAATAGGCATAATGACAGTATCCAAGAACCACTAAATTTTAAGTATAAAAAATTTAATTATCTGATAAAATGGGGTTTATAGAGTATAAAAGTCGTATTTATTTAAATATCTAGAGTGCGATTAATAGTAATAATATATAACTACAAATTACAGCAATTTGCCTTGTTAAGCTAAACACCGATCGGAGCGAGTTACATTACAAATGTATAAAAGTCACTTTGTTCGGATATAATCAACGATCACTGTTTTTAAAAGCTATATGACTCTCGTTGACAAATAGTGACGTCGCGTCTGTCACAAACAGACGCCATGACATCGTCGTGCATTTTGGGGCGAATTTTAAACTTAAAATTTTAATCGCAAAGTTTCCTAGTAAAAGTTTATTTTTTGTAGAAATATAACTGTTTTTGACAATAGGAGATTCATAAAACCAGCTTTTCAAAATTAGTCATCATGCCTTTTGTCATAAATTTAAAAATGGGGGTTTTGAGTTTAAACCAAAGGATTTCAACGTTCAGGTTATAGGTATAAATTGTATTTGAAAAAAGTGGTTGTAAATAGCTTAAGTCGGCAATACAGGTATATCTAAATTATAATGAAAATAAAGTAAAATCAAACTTATAAAGACACCAAATGTTGTTGTATTTCTACAGGAGGAAAGTCAATAATTTATGTTCAGTATGGCAACAAGTCTCAGTCAACAACAAAATACCCTCACTTTCAAGCTTCATTAGTAGTGATCAATCATTTTATTGACTTGAGTCGCAACTCATTTATACATAACAACCTAAATATGACTTAAATAGTCTAAAAGAGAGGGAGGCTAGTCTAAAATACAAGTAATAAGTTACTCCTTATACCACTAGTTACCTGCTAGTGAAAGTCTGGTTAAAATTGGTCTAGACAAATTTTTAAATACCACGTAAATAAATAAAATAAATATAACTGTAAGTTTTTCATTATTGAATTAATAAAACGATTATAAATTAAGATGGGTCATGGTTAACAGGCTCTTATGAGTTTACTTCATATCTTATCACCATCATAATCATTATTATCAGCCTATCGCAGTCCACTACTTGACATAGGCCTCTTCAATTGCTCACCACTTAGTTCGATCCATGGCTTCTCGCATCCACCTCCTCCATTTAATATGGTGTTTAAAATTTACAGTACAATATTTAGAAATATCTGCTGTACCCTAAGAATAGGAAAAGTTCCTACATATATGTATGTATGTATTTTTCTACATGCCTTCCTTGCCCGTACCGAATCACACCAATTCACATATAAGCTCACAAATAAAATTAGTGTATGCGACTGCTGTGCTTCATGTCTCGAGTTCGATTCCCGGGTTGTATCAAATGTTTATATGATTTGCAAATATTTATTTCGGAGTTTGGGTTTTTTATGTATAATATGTATATATATAAGTTATCTAGTACCCATCATACAAGCTCCGCTTAGTTATGGCGCTAGATGGCATGGTATGTCAGATGTCCGAAAAATGAATTAAATTTTCAATACATCTTGAAAGCATTAAGCTCCTTAACAGATCGCAAACGTTTTAGCAGTCTTATATAGAGCAAACTTAGCAACTCAGAAGCAAATGAGATTAAGTAATTAACAGTAATTCTGTTGAAATGGGACGTAATCGTATTTTAATGAAGCATTTTATTGGTTTAGAAGCAGTTATTTTTACTTATCTGTATACCCTCACGAAGATGGATAGATATGGATACTAAAGTTAATTCAATATAAAAAATAGTTTCTGAATCTGATCTATTCCAAGGCAATAAACTAATATAAAGTGAAATATAATCCTCGGCCTAAGGAGAATTAGATTCTCTTAGAATCTAAAGGTAAATTAAGTTAACAAAACAAACTCAATTTACCAGCTTACCAAAAACAAATGTAAAAGAGCTATCATTTTGTGGCTAAATTTCCTCAAATACGAGGAAACCGAAAACCTTCTCTTTGTGCCCTCATAACTTCCCTTATTATTTTTTATTTTATACTCTTTGGTACTTAAGAGGCTTCTTTTAATGAGCACACACACCCATACACCTTCAGACGAACACGAACTCACATACACACATACACACACAAATACATGCACGCACTAACGAACGCACACACGCACGCACGCGCAAACTTTCTTGCCCATGCAAGCACAAATCTCACTGCTCCTCCCACCAAACTTTTCTCTATGCAGAGCCTGGGGCGGCTGGTAATTTGTTATACAGGTCATCCTTATGCATATGCCAGTCTCTCACACAGATTATATTTATATTTATGTAAGCTGTATTTGCTGTACGAATATGTGATTAATTGCAAACTGTGTGTGAAAGAAACAGTAAATTATTATTAAAGTCCTACAAGATATACCTATAGTAAAGATCTTTTAGTATCTAAGAATAACCTCCAAATACCTCCAAAATGTTTCCACTAGCCCAATAAACTTTTTGTCATGAACATTTAAAGAATTTCATAAATTGTGATAACATTATGTATTGATACGTAACAGAAAAATTTTGCACCCCTTTTCAAAAAAATTACGAGGACAGAGAAGTATGGAATTTCGCACAGTTAAAGTTTATATGAAAGAGGAGTGCAGAAAGCTAAGATGATAAAAAAATATAAACGATGGACGTTAAAATACAGGGAGATTAGGTAAATATCTCTTATATTGGAACACGACATTGCATTGTGCGAAACTGAATATTGAATTTCCCGACTCGTATGTGCTTTAAGTATTATAGGCATAAATAAATCTCTGCGTCCACTCCTACATATTCATATTTGTTTAATCTCTTTATTCTCTCAAAAGGACAAATGAACAAATTCAAAAATAAACCAAATTTTGTTTGTGAATTTAAAGACAAAGATTTTTACCACCTGATAGTTTCTTCCGCTTCGGCATGAATAGGCCGGCTCGACCAAAGTGATACCACGGCCTCACAGAAAACTGGTGTGAAACAAAGCTTGCGCTGTGTTTCACCATGTAAGTAAGGATACTGAAGACCCATCTCCAACCCCTTCCACCTCCCCCACCCCTTCCCCTAAAGGCCAGCAACGTACTTGTAACACCTCTGGTGTTGAGGGTGTCCATGGGCGGTGGTACTCGCTTACCATTAGGCGATACGTCTGCTCGTTTACCCCTTATTCAATAAAAAAACTAAGATATAAAAAAAGTCATGTGTGATTTTGCTCATTTCATTATTTGAGTCATAAATTTATATAAATTATTTCTACAGCTTCTTAAAAACAAACGAAAGGTACGACCAAAACAACGGCTAGCACACACAACTATTTAAAGGGAGATCGTTTTTTTGTTTTTGCGAAAGACGGTCCCCATTTCATGTCATCCACATTTTTTATATTTTTATCATTAATTCCATCAGGACGAAGACTTGAAGACACGAAGACTAAGAATTGAAGACTTGAAATACTTGACATTGGCAGAAACAGCTGATCCGGCTGATTGCCATATCATCAAAAGAAGAAGAAGAACTATTTAAAGAAAAATTCTGATAACACTGTTAATCGATGTTAGAAACAATTCGATTTTCTTCCATTTCCTAATAATTCTCGATTTTCGCCAAGAAGACGATGTAATAAAATCGCTGTGTAATTTCAATGTATCGCAATACTTACATTAGTGCGACAGGTGCAAACGTTGCTGTTTCGCACGCCTATTCTGAAACTGATTACGTAACTACATCGATAGTGGTTAATGAAACGTTTTTCTATGTAGATTATATGTATTTTAAAAGAGTTTATTAAATAGACTCTCCCTCTCTGGTCTCTATTTTGGATGATTTACTGGATCCAACTTTTATTAATACATTTACTTATTAACAAATTTTATCTGTAACTGACCACTTATGAGATAAAAATATATATGAAAATATGACAAATATTACAAAAAAATCGAGATGTTTATACTAATTAAAAAAAGGCCAAGAGCGAGTCAGACTCGCGCAACGAGGGTTCCATACAAACTTGTAGGTATAGTAAATGATGTAACTAAAAATTTATGATTTTCGCAACTTTTCCTTTAGCTGTGTATAAGACGTTGCTCCGTACCGAATTTCAAGGAATTGAGTTCACGGGAAGTGCCCTGTGGGTTTTGATTCCTTTGCGAGTGACAAAAATTTATAGCGTAAACGGCTGTATCTTTTGAATGCGTTTGATTTTTACAGCTCTAAGGGACAGTAAACTTGAGTATTTCGAATGAATTTCAGTTTGATACCGTAACGCGTTCCTGAGAATTTCCTTTTGAGTTACGGAACCCTAAAAATACCATTATTTTACGGAAGTCTATAAGAAATCAATAGCATCTGAGTTATAACATCATCATCATCATCATCGTTGCTGCTAGATTTTGGGCTTCTCGCATCCAGCGCCTGCCAGCCATACCAAGTCATTATTCCACATGTCCTGTGCTGGTCCTACACTACATATAGGTACTGCATTAGGTTAATTTACACTTTTAAATTTAGGTCACACAAGTAGTTCGTCTATTTTTGTCACTACTAAAGTATTTTTTAATACAAGCTTTTATTACGTGTTAATAGAAACAATGACTTATAAGAGCTTAACCCTTTCATTTGATACCCATAATGCGTGAGTTGTTCAGAAATATGTACGTCGCCATTTTGTTACGGCGGCCATTTTGGATTAATATTAATACAGATTAAAAATTTTCAACAAAAGTGAATGCATTTTTCAAATTTCAGCTCAATCGGAAACCTGGAAGTGGATCATTTTAACTTGCAAGATTTGATTACGGACAAACATCGGGACACGTGAACCTAAATAAAAGCTTGTAAAATAGGCACAATTACTAAGTTACAATTATTGTAACAAGTCTTTGAATTTATTAGCTTTTAAGTTTTTTGAGATACGTTATATTAGGAATTGGGGACAAAGGAGCCGACTTATCGCCTAATAGTAAGCGATTACTATCGCCTATAGACAGCCACCACACCAGAAGCGTCACAGGTACATTGCCGGCGTTTGGGGGATGGGGAGGGATTGGGGCATGGGGTTACGGTATCTTCACTCACTCGGTGAAACACAACGCAGGCGCTGTTTCACACCGGTTATCAGTAGGGCCGTGGTATCACTTCGGTCAAGCCTACCCGTGCATGCCGAATCATCGCTCAAAAACGTTATGAAATAATAACATTACAAGAAAAAAACTGTAAAACTATGACCTGAATACATAAGAACTTCATATATAATTTATATAGCTTGTATCACTGGGTCCATTATTGCGAATCTATTGACAACTCATTCATTAAAATCGGTTCAGTACTAAACATAGATTAGCTGCTGGTTAGTCTATAAAAAATATCTAAGACATCTAACACACAACGCCGTCTAGTCCCAAACTAAGCTGAGCTTGTACTATGACTACTAGACAACGAATCTAAATACTTACATACATTTTTGCTGTAAATACATACGTGTAGAAGACACGCAAACTTCGAAATGAATATTTGCAAATCATATGTTTGGTCGGACCAGGAAATCGAACCGACCGGATGGCGTAAGAAAGCGGTTCTCGGATCTCTCCCGTCTCAGGCGCAGAGTGGCACACCGTGTGGCTTTAGTCGGTTCGATTCCGATACACCGCCCCGCCGCAAACCCCGGTGGGGTGAAGGCCCAAGGGGGTTTCCAAACGTAAAAAAAAAAAAGGGAATCGAACCGAAGACCTGAAGCACAGTAGTCGCATACGCTACCACTGCAAGGCAGTCAGTCAGTTCTGTATGTTTTTATGTTAAAGCATATATCTTTTAACATAACTAAAGCACATTAAAAGTAGTTTGAACGATATGAAGAAAACTCATAAATACTTAGTAATCTAATTACCTACTTACCAACTTCTTATGCGTCAAACACCGTTGCAAGGTTTCTTTGAGAAAATATATTTATCAAAGATTTTTTTTACTTTATTTCATTTGTTAGTTAGCTTTATCATTACTTTGAAAACAAAATTTTCAGTAACATAAAAATTGTTAGATAAATATGTATTTGTTTATAAAAACCAAGTTTTGCTTTTAGCTTCGCCCGCGAGTATCACCCGATTACAAGTAGCTTGTGTCCAAACCCAAGAATCAAAGTATATCCATATTTAATTGAAATCGGTGCAGTATTTTTGCAGAAACAGACAGACAGATATTGATGTTTCTTTAATTATTCAGTTGAAAAAGACCTTTGCCTTTCGTTAATCTGCGAGGAAACGATTAAGATGGTACATAGTTAACCCAGAAAGTTGTTGCCTTATCAATATGACAATGATAAGCATTGTAATTTGTCGTTTACAATCATTCTCATCCTTTGATATTATATTACCTGAGAAGATCCCAATTTTATCGAATTCCCCTAGCATATCTTAGATAGATCTAATGCGTACATTAGACCCCGCCTAGCGGTCGTGAAAGGTCAAACAACGCATTTGCTTAAGCAATCATCCACTCAATTGCCGAACGATCCGATAACAGTTTGCTTAAATTGATCCCTCGGGGATCATTTTAGTCAAACAAGTAGTCGCGTATATAGGAATATATATATATAT